>CAUYPK010044460.1:0-29521 GCA_963574355.1 Loris lydekkerianus
TTTTTTTCATGTGTTTGTAGATTTTGCGTCTGTCTTCTTCAGAGAAGTTTCTCTTTAAGCCCCTTGCCCACCCTGAAATGGGGTCACGTGTTCTTTTCTTGCTAATAAATTTGAGTTCTCTGTGGATTCTGGTTATTAGACCCTTATCGGAGGTATGACCTGCAAATATTTTCTCCCATTCTGAGGGCTTCCAACCCTTTCTGATCTCACCGTACCATGAACCTATAGTCAAACTTCCATAGCACACTTGAATTCTGTTTATCAGAAAGAAAAAGAGCAAAAACCAAGAATATACTTACTGTACTTTTAACTTCTTTTGAAAATAATTTGATTAATGATCTTCGCAGATTTTCACAGCGTACCTAAGATCCTCTCATGGTACAGCAGTGTCCTCAGCACACCAGTTGAAAAATCACTGCTGTACCCGTGGGGTAGAGTAGAAGTTAGGGTAAACTATCATTGAAAAGACATGGAATTAGAGCAGAGTAGGACCTAAAGGAAGACACCCTGAGAGAAAAATACTTGTTTTTTTTTTTGTTTGTTTTTTTTTGCAGTTTTTGGCCAGGGCTGGGTTTGAACCCACCACCTCTGGCATATGGAGCCAGTGCCCTACAGTGCCCACAGGCGTCACCCTCAAAAAATACTTTTTAAAAAGCATGAAGTGACTTCAAACCTGTCAAGGCTTCAGTCACTTTGTTTTAAACTCTGTTCTCTGTTCTTTTTATTATAAAATGAGAGTTGTGAGGTGGTTGTGAACGACAAATGAAATAGATCAGAAATGAAGTTCTTCATAAACTTTGTAGGCCTATAGAATCACTTCCTTTTACTGGTATCTCTAAAAACCTGCTGTTTCCCTAAAAACATTTGATTTGACATAGATCTTTTAGCTGCGTCCTTGGCTTCCAGAGATCATAAGTCACGCACCACATTAAGTTAATGAAAACATATGCCTGACCACTATGTATGCGCCAAATTCTTCAGACTGAGAAGTAAAAGTGAGAATGTTAAAAACAATCTGGATACTGTTATTTATATCTCATGTCTGCCAAATTCTCTACCAATGTACAGTTTAATTTCAGGTTTACCTTAAAACGTCTCTGCTGGAAGGTAAAAAAGCTGGGTAACAAGCCTGTGGATAAAAATAAATAGATGGTTTATACAAAGGGAAAATACAAAAGCAAGATTCTGAAGCTCAGGGATATGGCAGAATAAACTGAGCCTTGGCTGCTGGTGCACTTAGGGGTGTCAGAACTTTGCCTAAGGTTATGAACCAAGAGGAGAAATCAATTCTTCTTTAAATGATTGAACCTGAAAACTGCATCTTACTATACAATGTTCAAAGTGGAGTTTGGGGTTACATAATATAGAATAATGTTTAGAATCTTGAATTTCTACAGCTTCCTGTTTCAGCTGAAGAAGTCTGAAATGTATCCAATGGAAAGCCATCTTTGGAGAATTTCCAAGATGGTAAATTATTCTGTCTTGTTTGGCATTTCTGAAAAGCTATTAAATTCATTTAGGAAGTTGTGTGTGTCTTAACATTGTCACCATTGCTTTGTAGATACCTCGAATTTGCTAGCCTCATTAATATTAGTCAATGAAAAGACTGAAGAATTGAAGACAAAAAATCACCTGCTACCATGATTTGGGGAAAGGAGACACACATTCTAATACTCATTCAGTCAATATGCATTCCAATAATCAATTGTTGACCCCTTGACTCTACCCTAGATGTCAGAGATAGAATTTTAAACAAAAAATAGTTTTTGCCTTCAGGAAGCTTATATTTATTTGTTATATGAAGGAAAAACATAATAAAGACAATTTCACAAAAATGGTCATTGCTATGATAAAGAAACAAGGTAAAGGGATTTTGAAAGGTGTTGGGTGCTCTTTTTAGAGAGAATGGTCAAAGAAGAACTCTCTGAGGGGTTAAGCACATTTGAGATAAGTCTTGAGGGAAGCAAAAGAACAAGATTTGAGTGTTTGAGGGAAAAATGCTCCCTGAGGAGAAAATAGTATGTGCAAAGGCCCTGATTCAGGTGTGTATGTATTTGAAGAACCAGGTAAGAGGCCAGGATGGTTGAAGAGAATTGAACTAGGAAAGGGGGATGAGTGAAAAGAAATAAATTGGAGAGAAAGCTAGAGCCTCATAGGCTTTGATAGAACTTTGGATTTTACCAATGTGCAATGGAAATCCATTGGAAAGCTGGGACAGAGGAATGGCATGATGTAATTTATGTTCTGGAAAGATCACTCCAGCTGTTACATGGAAGAATAAAGGTGAAGCATAAAGGTAAAAACAGAAAGTTCAGTTGATGATTGTTGCAACAACTCAGAGTTCAAAGTTGTGAAGGTGGATATATACAGCAGTTGTATTTGAAATGCATTGTGCAAGCCAGGCTAAAGGATTTAACATGCATGGTTTTTCTTCTGTAGAAATTTAGTCATATATGTGATGTTGGGTGGTAATAAAATATAGAGCGAAAGTCTCCTTTATGACATTTTATTATGAACATTTTCAAACATACACAAAAATAAAGGAATGATAGGGTGCATCTGTGTGGATCCATCACCTGATTGAACAATTATTAAGATTTTGCTAATCTTGTTTTCCCTGTGCCTTTCCATTTCTATTTTTTCCTTTCATGGATTATTTGATAATAAACCTAGACATCCTATCATTTTATAATTGACCATTTTGTATGCATCTCTAACAAATAAGAACTTAGAAATAACTCAGTATTACACAAAAAATTCACAATATTAACCTCATAAAATTAATAATAATGCTTTATTAACATCTGAAGTCAGTATGTGTTCAAGTTTTCTCAAAGGACGTCAGAATTGCAAGTCTGAGAAAGACGTGTCATGCTGCTGCTGCCCATGAGACATAGGCAACCATGTACAAGAACTTGAGAGTCCTCTGGCCCTTCAGCAGTACCCACTGGACAGCCACCAGAGAAGTGGGAGCTCAGTCACAACAAGTAACTTTTTTTTTTTTTTTTTTTTTTTTTTGAGACAGAGCTTCAAGCTGTTGCCCTGGGTAGAGTGCGGTGGTGTCATATCACAGCAACCTTGAACTCCTTGGCTCAAGCAAGTCTCCTGTCTTCGCCTCCCAAGTAGCTGGGACTACAGGCGCCCACCACAACACCTGGCTATTTTTTGGTTGCAGCTGTCACTTTTGTTTGGCGAGCCCAGGCTGGATTCAAACCCACCAGGTCAGGTGTATGTGGCTGGCGCCTTAGCCGCTTGAGCCACAGGCGCCGAGCCACAACAAGTAACTTTTTTCAGCTCACAAACACACACTTGGAGGTTGATTCTCCTCCGAGAATCTCAGTAACAGCCAACGACAGGTGACAACTTGATTTGGCCTTCTGAAACCTGAGGCAGAGAAACCAATCAGAGTAACCCAGACTTCCACTGAACTGTGAGGTAATAAATATGTGTACTTTTAAGCTGCTAAATTCATGGTGTTTGTTACCGCGGTAAGAGAGGATGGAAAGCATTGGAGGCAGACATTGCCAGTTCAGCTATTTGAAGCTCTTCATCACTCTTCCACTTGATGGTTTCACTGGCCATTGATGATTGTTGCTTAAATCGATTTCCATTTTGGGTCATAACATGGTGATTTTTTTCTATCATTTATTTTGCATTTATTACCTGGAATTCTTCCCTAAAGAATAAGTTTTCCTTATCAACTGTTTAGTTACCCTGAAATAGATTTTGTATACAAAAAGCAGGATAAATGCCTGAGTTTTTTCCCCTTTTATTAGCACTCAGAATACGTAGAAGGTTGTTTTGCTGCTATTTAAGATAACCAATTAGGATTTTTTGTCTTATTATAAATTCATGCATTGGTACATATTGTTTCAACTACAGCACTGCAATTGATTTCCTTTTGATGCTAAAATGGTCCCATTTATATGACCAATGGAAAAACTTTCAAATTGGATTGTTGTGTCTTTTTGTCAAGGGTGATGAGAGAGAAGTAGGTTGGACTAAGTAGGTTGTACCAAGATGATATCCTGTTGTTGGGTGAAATCCAACAGACATCCCATAAAGTGTTTGAAACAAGAAAGTGACAAGCTCAGATTTCAAGTTTAGAGAAAAACACAAAATTCTTGGCTAAAGTGCAGTTGAAGCAATGGGGGTCAGACAAGGAAAACCAGAGCTTGAAGAGAGAAAACACTATAAGAACGTCATTTTTAGAGACTAGCTTTTTAATTTAATTTTATTAAAAAAAAATTTTTTTTTAGCTTCTTCCATATTCTTCTGAGGGAGGAGCAGAAAAACCAGCAGAAAACTGGAAAAACCAGCAGAAAAGAACTTTGAAGGGAAAATTCTTTAACAAGAAACAAAAACCAAGTTTTCATAAAATGAGAACTCCTTCCTTGCAAAACACATGGAACATTTCTGCAGGAATCACCCATCTCCTTTGCCCTCCCCATCACTCCTCGGTTTCCGTTTTCTGGGATGAAGGGATTCTAGGACTAAAGCTTCATCTCCAGCAGCTGTTCCTTCTGACCCCCCGCAGGGATCCCCAAGAGCTGCTCTGACAGACAGGACACCCAGGAGTTCTTAGGAGTTGGTTGGACAGGGCTGCCAGAAGCCCTGTGATCTCAGATGGGGGAGGCAGGCCTCAGCTCCTCGGTGACAGCTAGCACCCAGGGTCCAGCCTGACTTCACGACTGATTCATGACAGCTGGACAGGCTTTCTCTGGAGATGAAAATGTAGAAGGGAATTTCTCGTCAGACACACGAGGCCGTGATTATTCGAAAGCATGAGTTCCTTCTAGTACCGTATATACTCGAGTATAAGCTGAGTTTTTTCAGCACAAAATTTGTGAAAAACCCGAACTCTGCACAAATTTTGTGCCGAAAATACTTGGCTTAAACTCGAGTATATACGGTAATTGTTATCCATGTTATCGTCCTGTCAGATTTTATTGACCCATAAAACTCATTTTTCTCAATTCAAATGGGTGGGGAATGAGTGTTGTTGATACAGTTAGGCAGCACTCAGAGCTGAGATACATCTGGGCCATTCCAGAAGCTGTGTGTCCTGGTGGCATCCTCTTTTCCCCAATATATGATCAAAAAGGGTTTGTAAAGACTCTTCCAACTCTACCCTGTAGGCTAGAATTAAGGGGACAGGAGGGAGTGGGTGATGGGTGTAGCTCTCCTTAAAATGCCAGTGTTGGGAACAGTTTCTCAAGGGACTTTTTTAGTGAGTTCAACTCATCTAAATCTGAAATGGAGTGGGGAGTTACAATTGTCTTCTCACCTATGGAAAAGCACAACTCACCTATAAGAAGTAGAGGTGGGGGAGTAGGTTGTAGAGTGTTTACAAGTCTGGAGTTAGAGAACTTGAGCTCTGTTGTGAAGTGCAAATAATACAAAACCATAGGACTTCACAAACATTTTAATGAATATTCTTCTAGTAATGAAATTATTTGGGGTAATGCATTTCTCTTATGTTTTATGTAAAAGGGGGGAAATATAATTGTGCCAATTAAATGCACTAAAGTCTACTTGATGAACTGAAGCTACTAAATATTTAAAGATATAAATAATTATAACAATTTTCTGTTTTGTTTTGACAGAAATACTGAGGAAGATTCTGATAAGTTGTAGGAAAATTTACAAAAGTAGGCTTTTATTAAGGCAGTTCACACTGGTGTGGACTTACCTTGTTTTGCTGCTCAGAATTATGTTGTGGGGGGCTGAATGTGTGTGTGTGTGTGTGTGTGTGTGTGTATCTGTGTGTGTGTGAATTTATATGTCCTTGTTTAGGTTTACTTCATTCATAGCTCCAAAAACATGTTTGATACTTAATATTATACTTGGAATGTCAGCACATAATATAACCTTGCTGAATTTTGCTTTCCTTTGAGTGATTTGCTCCACCTAGATGGATGACAATGAAAAACAATCACAACAATGTTTATTGAGTGCTTTTTTTCCTTTGCCAGGCATTTTTCATTTAGGCCTTACAAGAATTCTTATGTATGAAGTTGGCACTATTATTAACATCTTCACTTTACAGATGAGAAAATTGACAATCAGAGCCATTCTATAAATTTCTTATGGCCACGTATCTTGGGAGAGCCAGTACTCTGACCCCCACCCCTCAGAACACAGGCTCATAATCACTACGTTTTTTCCAGCAGCCTGTATTTCATCTCGTATTATTTGTTGCAATTGTTTGGGAATAATGTTCTAATTCTTTCCTAAAGTCTGATGCCTGCTGTCCGTGAACTCTCTCATTTGTGATATTTTCAGCGAGAACTCTCAGCTCAGCTCAGTGCACGCAGCCCTAGAAATCATCTTCTCTTTAATTCGCCAGACACCTCCTTGGCAGCACCTGACACCTGCTCTGCACCAGCCTTTCTGGACTCATCCCAGGCCCCCAAGACACACCAGTGTGTTGTCCCTTATTGATTCTTGCCCACACCCTTTCATCTGCAATCTTCGTGCCTGGAGAAATTCTACCAATCAAGTCGTGTTTCATCTTAAGAATCTCCCGCTCTGGGAGGAATTTTCTTCACTTCTCAAGTTCAGCCCTGAGCTTTCTCCGGGGTCTATCTGTTTAGGAATTCTGTGGCAGCCCTATTCTGCTATACTGCAATTACTTTTGAGGTGTGCCATCTGCCCCATGAAGTCCATTGCAGAAAACACCATCTTCTATTCCACTCTGTATTCCAAATTCCTATTTACAATGCCTGACACATGGGAGAGACTTGATACATACATGGAAGAATGAATTTAAATATGCATGAACAAAGAAAGAATATTTGGAAAGAGGAGCAACATGTTTTCAGCAAAAGGAAGGCACAGTTTTTTTGTGTTTTTTTTTTTTTTTAAGTAGTAGGATAGAAATTGCAAGAGGAATTTAGGAGGAAAAATAAAAGAATAATTTCACATTTTGCTAAGCTTTAAAATCATTCCCCTCCTTTCGTAAGTCCATTAATACACTCCAAACTCCTGTCTCCTGTCTCAAGGAAATTTCCTTGCCAAATTGAGAAGTATTCTTAAGCCCTGAGTTTCTCCCTGCTGCTGGATTTAAAAGGCTTGCACACAGTTCCGGGCACAAGAAAGCTGTCCTTTCCCTCCTGCCATTATCTTAATGAATACTGGAACGGCTTCAGCCTTGGGATTTAAGTGTTTCTAGAATCTCTTGTCAGCATTTTAAAGATATCTTTGGATATATGTAATACATATTAAAAATCTCAACATAATTTTCCCCTCAAAAAAAGATGAACCCTGTAAAAATTTGCTTCCCCCAAAAGATAAAATGTCAGCATTTAGGAATTAAATGCCCAGTGCTATCTGAGATTGCTAAAACTTAATGCTTCAAAATATATTTTTAGTCCTGAAGACGAATATGCTTCAATCACATCTCACATTTTCATCCCCTATGACTGGGGGTGGGGAGCATTAATTTTGTTAGAAAATTGGTCTCCCTGGCAGTCAGGAATATGAGGTCAGACAATTAAGTCTGCAAATTTATCCTAGAAAAAGTGCTACCTACCTCATTGCTGAATATCAGTACAGTCACCTTTGAAGTACTGCCACTTGGAAAGCTATGCCCTGACACGTGTGCCTAGTCCCCCCTTCCAAGCAATTTTGGAACTCTTCCTGGACTGCCCATCAGAGCTGTCAATGCACAAGTTCTGACAATTAACTTTGTGAGCACATCCTAGGAAAGGTAGTTTAGTGAACCTGTTTAGGTCCTTTCCTAAAGAAAGAATCATCAACATACCTTTCTTTATCAGGGAGGAATCTGCCTGCCCACAAAACCCACACTAAATTATTTAATAAAAAGAATCTGTTACAGGTAGTTATAAAAGCATTAGGAAGAACAAGCAACAGATGAAGGAACTTCAAGACTTGCAACTGTTGGAGAGAACCAAAGAGGAGCTGGGGTCACCAGTGGAGGTGGGAGCCACATGGCCCTTCTCAGTGGGAACTGGATCATGGACATGGAGCCAAGGAGCAGTCATGACCTCCCTGGAAGTGACGGAGAAAGGGGAGAGACACTGGCTTTCTTTTCCTCCTGCCCTTCTGTCCTCCATGGTTCCCACCTAAAGACTAAAGAGTTCCCAGTACTCACCATGGAATTTAGAGCAGGTGGGGTGTGAGAGGTTGACTTGATCAGTAAACCTCACAGAAGTGTTGGGCTGAGAAAAGAGTGAGGTTGGTGAATTTCTGCCTCAGAAATCAAAGGGAAGAAAGGAATTATGTAGGGTTTTAGATGATAGCAACAAGGAGTCAAGTCTTGGAGAACAAAGATTATTTTAATTGAGAACTACGTTTGGTTTTGAAAATTTTTAATATCCCTTTTTATTTTATTTTATTTATATTCTTTTTGGTAGTAGATTCTTTTAACAAAATTACAGAAAGGAAAGGAAGACCCATACTTCCAACCATTCTAGGAGAAAAGTACCTAGTGATGGAAGTAATCATGGAGGATTTTAAGAGGAGGAAAACAGGCAAATCATGTGAAATTATAAATTATGACAAAATAAAAACAAAGTAGAGGTGAAACAGTAACCCTTTAGTAACTCCCATTCTCATGTTCAGCTTTCCATGATGAGCACGCTTCTTGGTTTCTCTTCCCATTTAAAGTCGTTGATTTTTCTAAAGTAACATCTACCCTGGACAAGGTAAGATATTATTTTCTCTATAAGAATCATAATCTTGGAACATTTGTTTAATATGACAAATATAAAGTCTGTCATTCAGAGCTTGACAAGTCATATTTTGCAAAATTTGTTGTGAATTATGGTCTTTTTTTTTTTTTTCAAAAGGGACACTAAAGCCAAAACTTTGCTAATTCTAAATTCAATTCCATGATTTGTGATTTTTGTAGACAAGCCAGATTTGATTTTGCCATCTGCAAGTCTGAAATTCATAATGCATATAATTTAATTTTTTCTCTAGAGATCCTATCTATCTTTATCAGCTTAAGCAAAGTAAAAATTTTCATACAAGTTACTGTGAAGAATCCTTTACTTCTAAAGATACTGTTAGAAACTATTTTCAATAAAAGACTTTTATGGGTTGAGCATTGGATTTACTTTAAGCATAAATTCTAAAAATGTTTCTTATTTCTAATTTTACTCTTTATCACACTAATTTGCTTTTCTTTTGCAATCTTCAGACATGTTATTGATATTTCCCATGCTGAATTTTTTAAAATTAATAAAGCTGAAAGTCATTTGCAGAAATTAAAATTTGTGCTCTAAGAATATTCATGCTTCATAATATCAATGAAGTGACTATTTCAAGAATTAAAACTCTACAGATTGCTAGAGTCACTAAGTGTTTTATACTTTTCTCATTTTAGTTTTCTGTGGATTATTTCACCAGCACTGTGGGGTTGTTCCAGAGCTTTAATTTTTTTCAGAAGGGAGAACGTTGCAAGTCCAATAAGCTGTAACTTTCATCTGGTATTCAACAGAGTGCTTGATAGTAGCTGTCCAGAAAATGTTTTCTTCCATCTATTTGCTACCTTGTGCTTGGTACATTGTCTGATTCTAGAAAAAAAGCAATCAAAACATAACTGTAGAGAAATTGCCCTGCCTCTCATAGGATTCTTTGACATCTCTTAGCAGTAGATAAAATAACAGCTTTTAAAGCAGCAAATGAACTCACTGCCAATATGCCCACCCTTGTAATTGCAAAACACTACAGTTGTCATTCACAAAGATGAGGTACAGAAGAAGCCCAAGTATTTGAATGGTGATTTCATCTTAAAATCCAATGATATAGTGTTTCTTAAGAACCCCTCACTGGAAGGACTACAGAATGCTTAGAAATGTTGATCTAGTTAAGGTGAAGTGTAGTTTACCACGGAAGCAAAGCAGTTATTTGTCTCCTCTGTTAAAATTTTTGTAAAAGAGTTTATTTCTCTTTCCTTTCTCCCCATTCCTCAGTCCTAATATTTCTATACGTCATCATTCACAGTAGAATGATACCTTCTGACTGGCACAATCTATAGCATGTATTGACGTCTCCTTTGGGGCCAACCACCAT
Source organism: Loris lydekkerianus (assembly GCA_963574355.1). Classification (NCBI taxonomy): domain Eukaryota; kingdom Metazoa; phylum Chordata; class Mammalia; order Primates; family Lorisidae; genus Loris; species Loris lydekkerianus. The sequence continues at coordinate 10,042 of CAUYPK010044460.1, forward strand.
ACAAGGGATAGAACTAGGCACATACCCTGCCCTTGGAAATTCAGATTGGTTCTTAATGGAATGCAATGGCTTTGACATTATCACAGTAATTGCTTTCCTATCCATTCTTTCATAAATTTTTCACCAGCATCTTGGAGGATAGCAATAGTGTTTGTGTGAGCTTAAATATGCTTAATGTTACTCAGAGATGGAGTGAGATTTAGATGTGAGCTCTGACTTTTTGTTCCAGGGCAATGTTGGTTTTGTGGGATGGTCTATGTGGATCTACAGAGAACCTTCCTCTCCTCCTAGGAAATTTCACCCTTCCCTTGCTGTCACAGCTTCCACAAACTGTACTCCAAGGGATACGAGGATTCACCTCACCCCCCACCCTTTAGGAAAACCTGATACGATGAGGATAGCGGCTGTAGTGGGCTGTGTGCCTTGGTCCACTGCAGAGGTTGGAAAGGTCAAAGAACAACCTGCTATCTTCTAGATTCCTTTACAGGTGGGTTCTCAGTATAATTTACTTTCACCACTATGATATCCTCATCTGAGATGGGGAAGGTAGGAGTGAGGTGGAGGATGCCTTTCCTTAGCTGCTACTTTCCATTCGCAAGAGCCCCCACAGCACTGGTCTTTGCACCACAGTCTTCTGATTTGCAGCCACGAGGAAAGGCAACTTTCTACGTCTAGCAAGGCTATAAGAATCTGGTGAAAACTTTAGACCCCTTACTAAAAAAAATACCTAAAAATACTCAGGGATTTGCAAAATATTTTGAGTAAGTTTACTTCATTGTTATTATTGGTGCTCAAAATTAACTTAAATCTGCTTTTTCATAATTTGAATTCATCTTGGTAAGTTCATCAGGGAGCATTATGGCAACAGGGTAACTGAGACACGAGATAATGAATAAAAATACTCTTTTCTTGTCTAAATTGCTGACAATGGTCAAAAGCAGGCTAATTGGAGACTTTACATCTTTAGTTGAGTGAGGCAAAAATGGGGGAAAATTTTATTTACATTTGGTAATCATTCATTCCAGTCAGAGGACTTTAGTGAGACTGTTGGGTACATTCTGATATGGTCTGGCCCCTGCCCATTTGATATGATGAGCCACATTTATTGATCCAATAAGTTGTCTTTAAAACAGACATAATCAATTTCTGTTATCTGCTATTCCAATTTCTAACACTTTGTTTAAATTTACCCCAAAGCTAAGTGGCTTGTAATAATCCCTTTCTTTTATGCATGACTTTGTGAGTCAGGAACTGGGGAAGGGCTCAAATGGTTTGTTTTTACTTGGAGTTCTTCATGCAGTTGAAGTCAGATGTCAGACAACAAAATGACTGAGAAGCCTGGACTTCCAAGGCAGCTCACATCATTGGCAATTGCTTTTGGCTGTTGGCTGTGAACTCAGCTGTGCTGCACTGCAGAAGCCTGGGCCTTTACAGGTGGTTGCAAGGTAGTCAGCATCTTTCATGGTAGCTGGCTTCCTCCACAGTGAATATTCCAAGACAGTGAGCCATGGTTCCTCTCTACATTTTGACATTAAAAAAAAAAATCACCCTATTCTTCCCTCTGGTCACAAATTATTTTTACTTTTCCACTTGCAAAATATGCTCACTTCCTCCCCCAAACCTCCCAAAGTCATGTCCACTGAGAATGCTGTGAGAGTCTAAAGCAGTGGGTTGAGGATCTCATCAATTAAACTGAATTCAAATGTGGATGAGGAGGGTTGGGTTTTATTTTTCTGTCGCAGGTTTTCTTGATTTAAAAAAACCTAGTGAACTAAAGAAACATCTGACACATCCAATATCCAGTGCTGACACAATGATCGGATAAATGCAATAAATGCCCTAATTCCAGAAAGCGGGGAATGGAGATAATGTAACGGCCACTGACCTGTCTTACTCTGAAGTCCACAGGGGCACATTCACTTCTGTCCTCATGGCCCGATTCTGCTCCCTAAAACAGAACTTACAGTATAATGAAAGTAATTGACTGGGACTTTATTTCACAGCAAAGAAAAAAATGATTTACAAATTATCGTTTTTCATTTTCATTTTTTTTTCTTACAAAAATCATGCCTACTGTGTGTGTGTGGGGGGGAAAGTGAATAAGGATCTAAATTGTGCTAATACCAGTTTCATTTAGTTTGATTCTAATGAGCTGCCAAGATCGGAGAGTGCTTTTGAAGTAACAATATGCAGGGCAAATTTTCTATCCATTGATTTTGATTTTGATTTTCATAAGAATAGGAATAAATGGCAAAACCCCTGACTTATAAAGTGCTAAAAGGCAACCCAAATGCTCTTTCTCACCCTACTCTTGTTCTAGGAGGCATTTTGTCTCATGAAACATTAAGTATTTTTGAGATTCTTTCTTTGGAGCGTTGACTTCATGAATTCAATTTCCCTTGTCCTCAAATCAGTGAAGTTATCTTTCTAGATGTTTCATCATTGATGCTACTCATGTTCATAAGAAAAGACTTATGAGTTCTTTTTCCATCTCAGTTGAAGTAATTTTCAGCAGACTTGTGTAGTAATTCTGAGTGCTTGTAGACTTCTGACAAATTGACTAGATTTTATCATTTCTAACTTCTGCTTGCTAAAATGCTTCCTCCAGCACTGGAAAATCTTTACCAATTTCTGACTCTAATCTCTTCCAGCATGACAAGTTGGCCAATGGTGTAAGTCATTGTCCAGCGAAAATATCTATAATGGCAGCTGCAAAACTTCCAATTAAACCATTTATCTCAATCTTAAATCCTCAGAGAGTTTCCAACTGAGCCAGAACACAAATTGACTCCACCCTTCATACTGTTCTCAGAGATTGCTTTTCATTTCTCATAATTTCAATCAAGCTCTTCAAGACTAATCCTCTTGTAAGTGAAGGAACATCTGTGCAGAAGACATTTTTGCATTCTGTCTCCTTTCCTAATGAAGAGCATTTAAAGAGGCTGTTACTCAAAATCTTACTCAGATTAAGGAACACACTTTCAAGGATATAGACAATACTTCTAGGGCTTTCTGTCATTTCAGGACAAAACCCTCATGACACATGCAACTTTCTTCATTCAAGGAGTAAAAAAAAAGAAAAATTAATAATAATGTCGTCAAGTATGACAGTACAACATCATAGAGAGTATCAGAAATATTTGTGTAAAGGTTTTGCCTGGAAAATTAACTTCACTCTATGGAGGTTATCAGTTGTATCCACAGTTTCCAAAAGGGGCTTAAAGATATTCTTTGCATAGACATGTTAGCTAGAAAATACGTTTAGACACTGACACCATTAAGAAACACTGATAGCTCTATCTAGTTAATATTGAAGGGAAAGGATACTATCTGAAACACATTAGAAAGGATACTTGCCATTTTGAACAGGATAATAGTATTGATAGAGGCAGCACTTCAATTTTTTTAATGTGGCCGTTTCTAGGTCACCTGTTATTATGGGGCGAGCTGTGTCCCAACAACCTCAGAGTTCCCATATGTTGAAGTCCCAACCCATAGTACTTTGCAATGTGACTGAATTCTGGAGGTCTTTAAAGAGGAAATAGAAATTTAAATTAAAATGAAGTCCCTTAGGATTATTCCTAACACAATATAACTTGTATCCTTGTAAAAAGAAGATTAGGGTACAGACATGTGCCGAGGGACGACCATGTGAAGACATAGGGAGAATATGGCCATGGACAGTCCAAGGCACCAGGCCTCAGAACAAAGCAGCCTTGCTGACTCTTTAATTTTGGACTTCCAGCCTCTAAAACTAGAGATTAAATTTCTGTTGTTAAAGCTACCCACCCAATCTGTGATACTGTATTATGGCAGCCCTACCACAATAATTAATACACATAAATTCATTATGATCTCACCGGTCAAGTGAAACGTTTTGTTTGGCAGTGTGGTAAGATTTTTAGGAGGATGCTTCAGAATTAGGTATTTTAATCAGGGCAAATAAAGGTTTGGTAAATATAAACTTTTCAAAACAATTTTCCTTCTGTTTGTTTTGTCCTTGCTAAATTCTTGCATATTTTTTTTTTAATTTCAGATTAATATGCAGGTACATACAATGAGGTTGGATTGTTTAGGTTTGTTAGGTAAACTCCAAGTTGTACTCTTCACCCAGGAGGTGTGCCCTATATACCCCAACTTCATATCCAATAAGTGAGAATTTACCACACTTCCTCCCCTCCTCTTGAGTTTAAATGTGTTTTTCCTCTCTCATGGGCATGTAATTATTCATCAATTAGTGTCATATTAATATTGAGTGCCTTGAATGCTTACTTTTCCATTCTTGTGATACCTAACGGGATGTTACAAGTTTCCACCTTATCAAAAAGACCCATGTTTCTTGTCTTGAAATGAGGATCACTGAATGTGTTTCCTTGTTGTGTGAACTTCAAGACTTGCCTTCATACACAAATGAATGCTGGTTTTGGACCCATCTTGATCAATACAAAAGCAAAGTCAACAGACACTGAGCTTGACTCCCTTGGCTGTTTCCAGTGGAAGGTGATCCTGACCAAATCCTGAAGTTCCCTGAATTGGAACATCATGCTGTTTTGTACCAGTGCTTAGCAGTGGTAGAGATTATTCTAGGCCTCACTGCATAATGATGATTTTAAATACTCAATGAATTACATAGTTTAATTATTTATTTTATGTTTGGGCCCAAGCAGCTGGGAGAAGTATCCAAAGGGATCATTTTCAGTCCTAGAAGAGTCTACATCACTTCTGCTCACATGTCATGTGTGAGGACCTGCCACCTGGCCACACTGAGATGTGCAAAGACTGGAAATTTCTGTCTTTTCAGTGCACACCACCTTTTTAGCCATGACAACACAGTCTGGAAGGAGGTGCTCAGTTTTTGATGGAGAGCTGATCTTCTCTACCCCAAATAGCCAATGCCTGTTCAATACTCGCTGCCTGTTAAGTGCTGCTGTAAACCCTTTAGTGAGCTCTGCCATTTAATCCTCACAAGAACGTGTTAGGTAAGTTATGTGAGTGTTCCCAGAATATAGATGCCAACACAGAGAGAGACAGAGAAATTCAATAAGGTGGTTACGCTCGCACAGTATGGAAAGAAACAGGATTTCAGCCCAGCCCAAGCAAGCTGGCTCCTGAATCCACACTCTTTTTTTCTTTAATTTTTTTTTTTTTTATTATAGATAAAAATATGCACCATAGATGTGGCCCAACCCATCACCCTCCCTCCATCCAAACCTCCCACCTAACCTTTATAAGACAGTGCCTCTCTGTATTCATTATAAAAAATGTGATTAAGTCATGGAATGGTGAATGACTAGAGCCTCATGACTGGGCAAGACAGTGAAGGGTACTTTCTCAGGAAAGCGACCCAGCTGATGTCATTTTCTCTCTTCTTTCTAGCCAACCAACATTCTCTAAGACTTGGGTAGATACTTCTCTCATATATAAATAGTTTCTCTACATCACTATCCTATTGGACTATCTTCCTGCATTCAGCTTCCATAGCACTCCACATGCCTCGGGTTTATTTGTAGATTTACTAATTAATTCATGTATTAAGCATGTTTCAATTGGCCAACTTTTGAGCATTTATTAAGTTCCAGATACTGTGGTAGGCACTAGTGATACACCCAACAGAACATGGATTGCGAGTCCAGTGTGTTATAGTCCGAAGGAATCTGGGGGTGGTGGTGAGTAGACATTGAAGAGCTTATTTTATGGTGGAATTAGATGTGTTGTGTTTCAGCATGTATTTGTGAGCTATAACTTGAATCACTCTTCTATTTCTTAGGAGCTTGAATAATGCCTGTTTTTTTTTAAACATACAAATTGTTTTAAGTAATTTTACATATATGTTTAACTCTCATGTTTTGAAATAACATTTTAACATTGGTTTGAAAATATACCAGTGAATAGTGAGATACTCAACACCAGAAAGGCCGAATTTAATAGCAGAGTTGACACCCCTTGCACCTGTAACTGCTTTCTGGAAGGGTCAGTTGTTTCCAGATTGGAGTTAGAGTAGAATTTGATAATGGGAACTGATGTATTGGCACAGAGAGAGAAAGTGTCACACAATGGCCAACAATTTCTAACTCACTTAAATAAATGTCACATTTGCTCACCTTTGACGGAGCTCAAAATAATTCACATATTGCATGTAACAATCAATGCCAACCTAAAGCATTTTTTTTTGGGGGGGGGGGAGAAGACTACACAAGTCTGCTGAAAATTACTTCATTGAGATGGAAAAAGAACTCGTGAGTTTTTTCTTGCAAACCTAAGTAGCATCAATGATGAAAACACACACACACACAGCTGGTGGTGAGAACAGCTGCCCAATCAACTATTTGAAGCCAAACTTCAAAATGCATATTGCCCAGATTTTGGCAACTTTTAATAATTAGTTTGTCATACAGGAAACATGGCAAAGAAGACTTAGTTATGCTGTATTTGCAATAATCAATTTTTAAAAATTGAGAAAACTCAACTAATTAGATAGACTGGGTTAAATAGATAATAATTTACATGATTTCTCTCCCCTCTGGATATTATAGAGTTATGGATACAGCTTCAAACATCTGACTTTTCATTTTCTGGTTTTTAGGACTTTTCGTATAGAAATAAGGGAACTGACTTTGAGTTTGAGTGATCTTTTTCAAAATGAGTATTTCTGTTGGAAAAGTGAAGGGACATTTTGATTCACTGGTTTGTATAATTTGGGAGAAGTGATCTTTTATCTTTATACACCTTAATTATGAAGACAAATGGATATTTTGTTCACATTAATTGAATGATTAATTACCCTCATTTTTATCTTAATTTTCCTATTAGCAGCTTTTTAAAATTATTAATACCCTTAGTAGGCTAAGTTCATCTAGAATTGCTGTAATTGTTATTTTGGAGCAAAATATCTCTGTCATTGCAACATAAACTATTTATGCATGCACTTTTCATCATATTTATGTATGCACTTTTGACTCTTTATTCCCTTCCCCCAAAAGTAGACATTTCTAAATGGGAAAAAAAAAAAAAAAAAATTCAAGGTGAGTATTTTCCTCAACAAAATCCTACCCTCTTATGGAGACTCACAGGAAATCCTCTACTTCCTTATATTGCAGTTAGCTAACACGGTGTACTTCGGGTAGGCAATGAAGTGAAGAAATTGTCACTGCTTTTAAGCAAGGTGAGTCAGCAGCCTCTATAATGCCCCACTGGTTTCCTCCTCTTACACACGTGCTTGTGTAAACCCCTCCCTTGAGTGTGGGTTGGATTTACTGATTTGCCTCTAACAAACTGAATAGGCCCAATCGATGGGATGTCATTTCTGAGATTAGGTTACAAAAAGTTTACAAGTGGAATCTAGATTATTTAAAAAATTTCCAATCAGTACCTCAGGGACCAAATAATTTCCCTTAATTAAAGGCCACAAATTTCCAGATTAAAAAGACCCATTTCATGGAGCCCTGGAAGTTAGAAAACAATAGAGAAGTGCTTCCCAGTTCTGAGGAAAATAAACTCTAACTGGAATTATGTTCTCAGACAAATTGCAAATCAAGTCTGAGGGTAGAATGACAATATTTTCAGAAATGTAAGATATCAGTGGATTGTTTCCCATGGTCTCTTACTTGGTACATACGGGCAGATAAGAGAAGAAGTAGGGAAGTCTGTGAGGCAGAACGTGGAGACTGGTGAAAAAGAGGAGAAGGCCATTACACCTGCCGTACACGGGGCCCAGCCTGTGCTGGAGCAGGTGCAATGGGTTCCAGGAGAGACATACCCAAGGAAAAAATGAGCCAAGTACTCGATGACCTTATTGGGATGTGTTTTGTGGCTCTGGCAGAGTTTAAGGTTGTGACAATGATTATTAGCACAGGGATCACCGAGGAAACAAAGTCCCTTGTCTTCCTCAGTAGGAATCAAGAAAGAGCTAAACAGATCTATTACTTTGAAATGACATGGTGTGATGGTTAATTTTATGTATTAATGAATCTGGGTTAAGGGATGCCTAGGTAACGGATAAAACATTATTTCTGTCCATGAGGACGTTTCCAGAAGAAATAAGCATTTGAATCACTGAATGAGGAGACTTGGTAAAGAAGATCCACCCGTCCCAATGTAGGTGGCATCACCCAATCTGTTGAGGGGTTACATAGCACAAAAGGACAGAGGAGGACAGATTCTCTCATCCTCTTGAGCCAGGTACCCATCTTCTCCACTCTTTACATATCAAAGATCCTGATCTCAGGGCCTTAGAATCAGGATTTATGGCAGTGGCAGCCACCCCTTTGCCCCCACCCCAGATGGTATATTATAGGATTCTTGGCCTCTACAGTCGAATGAGCACGTAATAAATATCCACTGGTTCTGTTTCCCTGGAGACCCATGACTAATGCAGGTGGCAAATATTGGAAAAAACAGCTAAAGAGATGAAAATGATGACTGGAAATTAGGAAGGGTAAGAATAGACAGGAAAGGGGATTAATTTTTTCATTAAAATTAGTTGCACTCCTACATGCTTAGATTTATGATGAAAAATAATAGTAAATTGCCAGGACTCATATGTTATACACCCTATTTTGACTCATGCTGTTCTTTCTCCCTTTTCCTGCACATCCTGGGGGCCCTTAGGCCTTTATATTCTCACTGATGCATCATCTCAATAGCTAGAGCCCCACAGGTTCCCATTACCCAGTTCCTGCCCATTGTTCCTTTGTACTTCCCCTCGCTCCCTCCCTCCTCCTCAGTCTGTATTAGCAAAGCTTCTCGGGGAGGGGGGTCTATGTTAACTTGACCTCAGTCTTTTCTGTTTCTCCCACTAGAATTCCACATGCCTATTCTGATGGATTCGGCATCACATGGGGCCAATGGCAGGTCTTGCTAATGAATTTTCCTCTTCTCCATTTTTGTAGCTGCTTGAAAACAGCAGCTCTCTCATTTACTCAGTATTAGCCTTACAGCATCTTGGGAGTTTTCCTGCCACTGTTCGATCTCAGCCTAGCCTTCTATGGTGAAAATTAAATTGTCTTTTTGCTCAGTTAGCTTTTTGAGAGAGATCTCATCCCATTAGGATGTGCTAAGGTGTACTTGCCTGTCATCGATTTCTACGTGAATTTTGGGTAGCCAGGCTATTAAACAAACACTGACCTTGGTGTTCCTTTTCTGAATGTGCTCCCCAGAGGGGAGGTCCACCAACTCCTGTGAAGGTCATTATCACAGTACTGCTGGCTGGTCACCTGGGTGGAGATAGGCAGACGTGTGCAGGAGGCTTTTTTTCCCCTTCCATTTCTTTTTCTTTTCATGGCTTCCTAATACTGAATCTGATCCAAGTTGTCTATCAGATTTAGGGAGTGAATTTGTAGGGATCATTCTTCCTTTCTATTGTTCTCTATCCTACATCTCCCAAACGTTGGAAAGGGCTATGACAGTGTTAAGGATGGACTGCTGTTGGCATGTGAAGGAGAGGTGCCTCATCTGGTTTCCTGTGAATGAGGGATCACTTCCCTGGGTGAGGAGCGTTCAGCATCCACTGTGCACAGAGCTATGAGGATACGATGGTGAGGAGCTTTGGGGGAGCTAGGAGCAGCTGGGGGCAGAGGAATATGAACAGCCACGCCAAAGGTAAGCCTTTGGATTCTGTACTTTGCATTCTATAACATCTCCACATGTGGGATTATCAAATAGGCTAATTAGGTTGAGCTAGAACAGAGCAAAGGTGTTATGGACTGAATGTTTGTCCTCCCACCCTCCAAACCACCCCCTACCAAATTCACGTGTCGAATCCCCAACACTAACCCTTGATGTGATGATGATATTCAGAGGCGGGGCCTTTGGGGGTAATTAGGTTTAAGTGATAGTGGAGGTGCCAGGATGAGATTAGCACCCTTATCAAATGAGAAAATTTGCGAACAGTAGAATTTACATTGAAACGTTGCCTTTGTGTTCACCTGTTAGCGCACATGTAAAGCTTAAAACAAACTCACAAGTAACTCAAGCTCATGCTAAACCTAAGTCGCCGAGGAGTTCCTTCTGTGTACACGATACCTGTCCCAATTTCAGAAGAGACAGGATGTTGCTGGACACTGCACACTGCCACTTCCTCTGTGTCACTTGCTCCCCACAGAGTAGGAAATTATGTGCTGTAATAGGAGAGAACCAGTGTATCTGGAAATGGGTTCAGAACATAACCTAAGACCAAGTCACACATAAAAATTTATGATTGTCCATTCTCTGGCTCGGACTCAGGGGACCTTTTAACACAGGCATTCACAGCCCCAGTTGGCCCATTGTTTCATCCAGGCAGGTTCTTTCATACCTCTTTCTTGGGCTAAATTGATGTTTTTATGAATCTGTCATAGCAGGTCACAGGCAAAGGGTTTAGTGTCCTTGTAGGCAGGAAAACATGAATAACGAAACCAAAGCTCCTGGGTTGAAATCTCTTCATTAGACATGAGAGAGACTGAAACAGGATTCGAGCAACCTGGATTCTCATACTGACTTTATGAAGATCTTTTTCCATCTGATTTTTAGTTTCTTCATATGAAGTATAAAAAAACTGGATCAGATGATGTCTACGCTACTGTGTAACTTGAAACGTCCTTCAATCCAGTTGAACCATTGCAACTTAATCCCTCTCATTTATGTGGATATATTCTGAAATGAATTGTGCATTTGTTTTCTATTTCTGCATAACAAATTACTGCAATATAGATTATAACACCCATTTCTTAAGTCACAGTTTCATGGGTCTAACTCTGAGCAGGCTCCACAGGTTTCTCTGCTCAGTGTCTCAAAAGGCTGGGGCTGCACACTCATCTGATAAAAAGTGTCCTCTTCCAAGCTCCTTTTTTGCTGTAAAAATTTATCAATAGTTCCCTATAGTTGTAGGAACATGGTCTCCACTTCTTTTGCTGTCGACTAGAGGTCAAACTGCTCAAAATGTGCCAGGTTACTCCTGTAAGGCCAGTAGGAGAGTTTCTCTCACCTTGTATAGCTCTGACCTCTTTTAAGGACTAAAGTGATTAAGCCAAATCCACTAAGGATGATCTCTTTTTGGATTAGCTTAAAGTCAACCAATTAGGGATTTTAACTACATTCTAAAATTCTTTGTCATATAACACATTGTCACGGGAGTGACATCTTGTCATATTCACAAATGTTGGCTATAGTCATGGAACACGGAGGGGATTATATAGGAGTACATAATAGGGTGTGGCAATTTGGGGACATAATAGAATTCTGCCTGCTGAAGAGTGCCTGAGTAAGGGGCACCTTGCAACCTTGCTCAGTAAAGAAACTGCTAATTGGAAGTCGCCAGCAGGCTGTGCTAAAAAAAGGCTTCTTTTGTGTTTGTCACTTGACTGTCTGGAATATTTGCATAAGAGCCCTGTTAACTCTCAAACAAACAAACAAACAAACAAACAAAAAAAATCAAGTTCCTAAACACTTTCTTCTCAAAAACTCATTTTGAGAAACTGTCTCAATCTAGAATGCTTTCATTTGAATCCAGGAGCAGCCACTTAATAACTTCAAACCTAACGACTATGTAAACTTTGCAAGATCTTTAAAGTTTCTAGGCTGTTTTTTTGTTTCTTATACAGGAATTTATCACTTAGGGTGCTTTGAAAGTTAAGTGACTTAATTACAGTAAAAATATTTTTTTTAAAGGGCAAACACATAGCAACTAACACATAAAGCTTCAGTTTTTATTTTACATCATCAACAATCATAAGTTTCAGCTTCTTATGGTACAGACACTGTCATAAGAACTCTGTGAGGTAGACACTATTATTACTTTTGCATTTTTAAAAATTTATTTACATTTTTTATTTATTTATTTATTTATTTTTTAGAGACAGGGCTTCACTCTGTTATCCAAGTAAAGGAATACAGTGATATGTGGTTAGATTTATCAGTCTAATTTTAGACAACTTCTAGAATAGAGCACAGGTTTTGGGCACATTCATAGCTCACTGTCAGTGGTCCTAACTTGCTGTCAGCTCAAACTTTTGGGTTCAAAAGATGCTCCCCCTTCATCCTTCCAAGTACCTAGGACTACAGGCATATACAACCATGCCCCATTAATTTACATTTCCATATTCATTTTTGTAGAGACAGGGTTCTTGTTTTGTTGCCCAGGCTGGTTTCTAACTCCTGGCCTCAATCAATCCTCCCACTTTGGTTTCCCAAAGTGCTAGGATTATAGGTATGAGCCACCACACCCAGCCAGGGCACTATTATGATCTTTATTTTATAGCTGAGAAAATTGAGATGCAGAGAATTTAAGTAACTGGTTGAAAAATGCTGGTAGACATAGAATTAAGGTTTGAATCCAGGAAGTCAGGTTAGTATTGGAGAAAAGACATCACAGGTCCTTAGACAAAAACTCACTATGCAAAAATAAAAAACTAGACTTGTTGCTCCAAATCAATGTCTGGGCTTAGGATATCAGGAATTGGGGGTGGGGCACTGGAGCTAGCCTGTCATGTGAATGAAGCCGATGTGTTTCCTAAATCAGTTGCCTTGGGGTAAATGGCAAGGTTGGGAATAAAGCCGGCTTCAAGAGTGCAGAACGATTGCACGTTGGTCATGAATGGTTTCCAACCACTGCAACAGAGCTTTGCTTATGGTTGGTGCTTGCAATGGACTGAATATTTGTATGCCTCCAAAATTTATATTTTGAAATCTTAACATCCAATGTGATGGTTTAGGAGACAGGTTCATAAGCAATTAGGTCATAAGGATAGGGCTTTCCTGGATAAGCTTAGTGCCCTTATAAAGGGGACTCCAGAGAGTTCTCTTGCCCTCTTCCCATCCTTTGTGCACACAGAGGCAAGTTGGTGGTCCTTAACATGGAAGAGAGCCCTTATCCAAACACTACCATGATGAAGTCTAAGAAGTTTCTGTTGCCCATAAGCTACTTAGTCTATGATTTTTTGTTACAGCAGCATGAACCAATGAAGACAATGCTCAACCAAAAATGGTAAAAGGCCTGAGTGAAACCTAAATCATGAACTTCAAGAAGTACAAGCATCAAACAGCCTTGGCTGAGCAAACGAGTGCTGAAGGAACAGGATTGTCTTCTCTAGGAGACCTCAGGAGCCCCCACGGGGATCTACAGCAGAGCAGGGGTTAAAAAGACACAACACCAGATGTCTGGCTCAAGGTGGCGAAAGACGCCCCCAATTAAATAAGCTTAACCCTGAGTGGACTAGACTTTCTTTCCTCCCCTGCTAAACCTTAAGATGTCACCCCCAGCTCCTGGCACATCAGTGAGACTCACAGCAGGAGATTATGAGGATTTTCAGTAGCCTCACCACAGCAAAGCAAAAGGCAGCAGTAGAAAATGGGTCCTAATGGTGGATTCTGCACATTAACCAGTTTTCCTTCAGTAAAGGGCAGCCTCTTCAATCTAGCAAACTTTAATCTAAGGAAGCTCAAGGAAGGGAAGAAAGTTTGTGAGAGGCACTGACTTCCCATTCATCTGGTCATGTAGAGATGGAACAATGAACACATATCATAAAAAAGTGAAATCTGACTCTTTTGTGCCCCAAACTTCTTGTAAAGGCCATTATGGTTGTAGTCTGAGTCTCTGATGCCACGAAAGCAAATGTTATACTTATTTCAAAAGAAATTGAAATGCATTGCTGTTCACTGAATTGAATCCACTAAATAATCAAGACAATCTTTCATATGGAAGGTTTCACTCTTCCATACTCCCAACTCAAAATCTTCTATTTTGAAGAGTTTTTATGTCTCTAAACCCAAACACAGTTAATCAAATAGGATTATCCTATAGAAATATTTTTCTTAATAGTGATTCAATAGTCAAACACACCTTATTTTACTGAAATAGTGTTACAAACTGGGGTTTGAAAAATATCTCTCTTACCTGGATACATGGATTTTAATATTCTTGTCTGTTGCTAGGGGTACAGTTACCAAATTTATTATCATACTACAGACCTTCCAAAAAGCATGGCACAGTGACTAAAGGCAATGAAACACCCCCAAGAAGTTCATCTCAAGGCCTGAACTGTTAGCACTTTCCTGCTTCTTAATTTTCATGCTCAGCTTGGCGTGCACTAGTGGGAACTTGTTAACTCAGCAGCATTTATCATGATTCACTTCATTGTATGGGTACAAAAGGCCCCTTTCCCCCTCCATTTAATATATAGAAGTGAGGAGGGGGTACAGGGGAGATAAATCATGCTAGATTAATAGTTTCTGACTTATGTTCAAATTCAGCTTGAATGTAGCACTCACGGTTTCTTCTGAGACGGTTCTCCTAGGAGAAAATAATTCAACCGCATTGCTCTTACACATCATGACTGCTATTTCATCTCTTCACCAGGAGAAAATAGAAGAAGTTATCTCAATCTACCAAAATATGTTTTGTTCAGAAGATTGACGTTTACAGGTAGGGAAAATGTATATTGGAGGATGGAGAAAAAGTGAGAAAAGAAAGGACATATTGGAGATTATCTCTCTATCAATCATCTTTCCAACTATATATTGAATGTACATTAACTACTCTTACATAATAGAAGAGGTCCAAGGCATATTTTACAGATAAGGGAAGGACTATGTGTGGCAGAGACTCAGGAAGCTTGAATCATAGGCCTAAGGTCTCAACCCCAAAATTGGAACACTCAGTTTGAGACTAAAGACTGTCCCCAGGATATTTTTTTCCCCCTTCTATTTTCTTTTCCTCAATAGGCCATACTATAGAGGAAGAACGCTAAGATCAAAAATAAAATTAAAGTCCTACTATTCCATTCTGGGGGAAATTCTCATTAAGGTCTTTTTGGAGAGGGTTATTTTTACAGTCATGGAATTTGCTATAATGATCTATAGTGAGGACTTTACTGAGAATTTTCCAACCAGTGGGGCTGTGATTAGATGTCAGAACTCAACACTAGTACAGAATACTAGTTCATTAGAATAGGATGTATCTGACAGTTGAATCATGTTCAAGATAAAGACATTTAACTCTTGTGGGACCTTCCTATTTGATTAACTATTTGAGTTTTGAGGCATAAAACTATGAAAAATGGAATATTTTTGGTTTGGGAGTATGCAAGAGCTAGGAGATTATTTAGTGGATGTGACTAGAAGATAGCATTGAGTTTCAATTTATTTTGAAATAAGTGTAACATTTATTGTTTTGCCATTAGAGATGTTCTCTACAGCAAAATACGATTTGAGAAGACATGATTGGAAGAAGTAGGTTTAAAAGGAAGAAAGAATGTCAGAAATTTATGGCTATGAGGGCATTGGTTGGATTAAGAAGTTGAGTGTTAGCAAATGTGTCAAGTCTGGCTTTGAGAGTCTTTTGTTAATAGAGAGAAAAAGCTCTGTGTCCTAGTGATGTTCATAGTAACAGGGGGTCATATGGGTCTTCTTGTCTGTCTGCAGTGGTCTTTGGATGAGAGGTTGTTTTTGTTGGGTAGGGTTATTGTAACAAAAGACCACAAACTGGGTGGTCCAAATAAAAAAAGTTATCGCTCACCATTATGGAGTGTAGAAGTTCAAAATCAAGGTATCCATAGTGTTGGTCCCCTCTGAGGGCTGTGAGGGAAGAGTCTGTGCCAGGCCTGGGTTGCAGAGGGCCATCATCTCCCTCTGACTCTTCACACCGGCTCCCTGTACGTGTGTCTCTGTGTTCAGTTCACCTCTGTTATAAAGGTAACAGTCATATCAAATTAGGGTCCACTCAATGACCTCATGTTAACTTTACCCCAGAAAAGACTGTTTCTAAATAAGATCACATTCTGAGGTGCTGGCTCTTAACATTTCAACATAGGAATTTGGAAAGGATTTTATATACAATTTGAAATACTTATGACCAGCGCATTGTACCCCATAAATACATTAATGTACACAGCTATGATTTAATAAAAAGAAAAGGAGGAAGGAGAGAAAACAGGTCAACCTATAACAAAGGTAAAGTCATGTGTAGGAAAGAACATAGCTTTGGAATTGTGAGGATTAGGGATTAAAGTTATAAATAGCATTACCTGGATCCTCAACCAAAGTTTTCTTCAAATCTCTGAATTTCAATTACCTTATTTATAAAACAGTCAAAATGATATCTGCCTTGTTGGGTAATTCTTGAGATTAAATGAAGTGGGCTATGTAGAAAACATTGTATATCATACATCGTAGATATTCATTAAAAAAAGAACTAGATTTCCATGATCAACTTAAATATTTGTTAATGTATTGATATTATATATTATACATATTATATACGTAATATTATATACCTAATAAAAGGTATATAAATCAAGAAAAATAGAGTTAGACTTGGGAAGGATTAGGAAAAAATATTGCAAAAACATTGTGTATTTCTTCAAAATGTGGCCATTCTTTGTGTAGTAACAACTACATTCTTCCAAATATAATTTGTCTGATCCTTGGAAGGCCCCTAATCTAGATAGTCAGGGAGTCTGAAAAATCTACCCTTAGATTTCTTCCGGCTCTTAAAGGCTTTTAGGAAGTAGAATTCAAGGGAGGTAAGGGATGGTGAAGAAGCCGGGAGTGCTGAGATGAGCCCACAGCAAGTGGAATTTCACCTGCATCACGGTTTGCACAACTCTGCTCCCCGACCCCAGAGTGAAGCACCCTGCAACTTGGAGGCTGCCGAGGCTTCCACCCTTCATTTCATTTTGGGAGGAAGCCAACCAGGCAAAATGAGTCAGAAAACATTATTGCTCTAAAGGGCCCACGCCAAGGCTTCTGCTTTGCTGTTGCAAACCATTTTCAATGTAGAACTTTGCATTCAAATGCTTTTCTTTCTCTTACTGTCTTTGGAACAACAATATAAGAAATCATTCTAGGAGTGAGCGCACCTGTGTGAGAAGATTAACCTGACATGTGATACAAATGAAAGATAATAGAACAGCAGAACTGACTGTTTCTGGAAATGAGGCAAGTTTTATTAATACATTGCACTTGAAAGCAGGTATTGAGGCCCCTCTGAATGCACTGTCCAAACAGTGACTCCCTCGGCTTAGTGTGAACACCTGGAAATTTCAGTTCAGATATCATTATGACAATGTATAATTTTCCCAGGCCATGGTGTTCATTCTGACTCAGCTGACACAAAACCTGCCACGTCTCCCTCACTTGGGTCATGACTAACACCCATGCTGAACTGAGAGAGCTATTATGTTGTCCTACCAAAGAAGCACATGGGGCTGTTATTATCATAAAGGGTGCATTTGGCATAATATATTTACCAAAACAAACAGAAGTTCATTGTTACATCTTCAAGAAGCACTAAGTGTTGAGTATGTAATTCCTTGCATGTAACATACTAGATGGCCTTTTCCGGTTATTTACCGTGTATCTACTCTGTGAAGGTAGTTTGGAAGCAGAATCAACATGTCTGAAAATTCAGTCATTCAAAGTTAAACTGTAACAAAGTTCTCCATAAAACAGAAGAACATGGACAGAAAGCTTTGTTGTTCTGGAAGAAATAGATAGAAGAAATCAGTTTGTGTTTTCTCTTAGCTGTGAGCATATGGTCTGGTGGGATAATATTTCTCAGATTTGTTAAAGTCATACCTGGAATTCCAAGAATCTTGATAATAGCTAACAGGCTGTTTATTGAGATATTGTAAATATAAGAACAAGTCTTTTGTTTTTAGAAAGTAATATGATATTGATTGTTACTTATTCACATCTTTTTTTTTTTTTTTTTTGAGACAGAGTCTCACTACATCACTCTCAGTAGAGTGCTGTTAAATCACCGCTCACAGCAACTGCAAATTCTTGGGCTTAAGTGATTCTGTTGCCTCAGCCTCCCAAGTAGCTGGGACTATAGGTGCCCATCACAACGCCTGGCTATTTTTGTTGTTGTTGTTGTTGTTGTTGTCATTGTTTGGCAGGCCCAGGATGGGCTCAAACCCACCAGCTCCAGTGTATGTGGCTGGCGCCCTACCTGCTGAGCTACAGGCACTGAGCCTATTTATATCAATTTTTACATCTCCCAAAGCCTGCATCCTTGGTTACAGAGTAGATACTGAATAAATATTTATGAATGAATGAATGGATGGATGAATAAAAGGAGAGAAAACATAATATTTTGTAAAGAAAGCAGTGATGTGAGTCTCTTGACCTTGGAGAAAGGTAAAATTCCTGTTGGGAGGGATAACTTTCCTTTTGTTAGGGTAAGCACCATATTGGTAGTTTTCTCTTGTTGGTCTGAAAGTCCTGCTCTATATCACTGACTCTCAGGAAATTTGTTGTTATTTATAATAATTCTACACAAGGTGGAGGTTGGGGGATTGAGAGTCTTGGAAGGGATGGAGAAGAAAAGAGATATGAGGGACACTATGAAAGTTTGGAGATACCCAAAAATTAGTCAATCATTTTGATTACTGCATTTTCTCAAAATAATCACTGGGGAATCCTATGCACTTTTGTTCTTGTAAACCATTTTTGAAAACTCTTTTCACCCATTTTCTTCAAGTGCATAGGTGTAAGGTCACTTGCACAGGTGTGAACAGCTTCTTCAGGGCTAGAGAATCTTCTTCCACACCTGTGATTTTTGACTATAGGGAACAGGGAATAATCACCTGGGGCCTGGTCAGGACTGTGGGGTAAATGAGTCATGAGTTTAACCTCTGTGGACTCCAGCAACTGAATGGTGATGTTGGCTGTATGGCCACACTGTCACTGTGCAAGATGGTCCCTGGCCATCCTGTCCTTGGCTACTGCTCTTGAAGCTTTCCCAAAACTTTTGGTGGGTGTACTGCTGTGCACCACCGAGCAGTAACTGTCCTTGTTCCTCCAGAGTGGGGGTTGTCAATCTTCCTAATGCTGCGACCCTTCAATACAGTTCCTTATGTTGTGGCGACCTCAACCATAAAATACTTTCGTTGCTACTTCATAATTGTAATTTTGCTACTGTTATGAATCATAATGTAAATATATGATATGCAGGATGGTCTTAGGCGACCCCTGTGAAAGGGTCATTCGACCCCCAAAGGGGTCACAACCCACAGTTGAAAACTGCTGCTCCAGAGGGACAGGGACAGCATGACCACTTTGGGGGAAGAAAGTTGCTACCATTTTCTTTCTAACACTTTGGGGCCCTTCATTTCTGTAGGTGGATTTTCTTTTCTTTTTTTTTTTTTTCCCTCCTTTTTTCTTTTCTTTTCTTTTTTTTTTTTATTGTTAAATCATAGTAGTATACATTAGTGCAATCGCCTGTACCCATTCTAACATGTACCATAGATGTGGCCCCACCCATTACCCTCCCTCCACCAAAACCTCCCCCCTCCCTTCCCCTTCCTTGGTCCTTTCCCCATAGTCTTGTGCTATAGTTGGGTTATAGTCTTCATGTGGAAGCTATAATTTAGCTTCATAGTAGGGCTGAGTACATTGGATACTTTTTCTTCCATTCCTGAGATATTTTGCTAAGAAGAATATGTTCCAGCTCCATCCATGTAAACATGAAAGAGGTAAAGTCTCCATCTTTCTTTAAGGCTGCATA
>CAUYPK010044464.1:0-17474 GCA_963574355.1 Loris lydekkerianus
GGGTATATATTTTTATTTTTGAAATTTACCAGTGGCTGCTGCATTTTCCACCTCGGCTTATACTCGAGTCACTAAGTTTTCCCAGTTTTTAGGGTAAAATTGAGGGGGTCGGCTTATACTCGGGTCGGCTTATACTCGAGTGTGTGGGTAGATTGCTCTCTATAATGTGGACGTAATTAAATGTAAGTTATAACAGAACAATGACTAAACAACTTCTCCTGAAGAAGAAGGAATTCTCCCACATAATGCTTTTGAAATTGCAATTCTTTCTGGGTGTCCAACCAGCGTACCCTGCATAGCTTAGATTCACCAAGCTTCCACAATCAGAGGAAAGCTAAAATACCAGGTAATACAAGGAAGGTGCAAATAAAGATGATAATCAAAGGTTAAAGTCTTAAAGTCTTTATTTTGTTTGTGAAAAAGCTCAAATAGAAATAGTAACTTTAGATTTTAAGTCAAACATATAGATACTAAACATGTAACAGTAACACTGAGGAAGAGAAAGAGAATATATAACAACAGCATGGGGGAAGGATAAGGGAGGAGTAATTCAGGAAAGTTTACCAATCAAGGTGGGGGACACTGGCAAGACAGTAAAGGTATGACTAAGAGAAAATGTGAAAGAAAGAGATAGAAATGTATCTACATAAAACATTAAAAACTTACTTAACCTATTAAAAGGATGAAAAATTCCAGAATATTTTAAAACATCCACTTAAATTCTGTTTAGAAGAGATTTAGCTAAAAAATAGCCCAAAAAGAAAGGAAATAAAGGGATGAAGATATACCAGACAGATGTTAATCGAAATAAAGTTGGCAGAGCAATATTAATATTATGTGTAAAAAAAAGCATTAGATTTTTAAAGAGACATTTACTTTAATGATAAAAGTAAAAATTTACTGGAATATAAAATAATTCTAAAGCTATACATCCCTAACAATATAGCCCCCACATACAAAGCAAAAATGGACCAAATTTTAAGTGAATATGCATTGATATGGGATCAAATTGAAAAATATAATCTTATAATCTACTAAAGAAGCAAAAAAAAGTATAGATTTGGAAGAGGTAGAAAGTATAATTAACAAATTTTATCTTATAAATATGATCTTCTAGAAAACTACAAATCTGCAACTAGCTTCCCTTCAACCACAACCTTTCTCTCTCTCACCCGCCCTCCCTTCCTTGCTTCCTCTCTCTCTCTCTCTCTTTTTGGAAACCAGACAAACATTTATTTTGCATTTGTCTTCACTGGTTCAAAACTCTAAATGCTGGCATAAATTCACTTGCCTCTCTTCACGGCTCTTCCTCTGTAGCAAGTGAAACTGGCTGAGCCTGGCATATACTGCTGCTGATTTCTGGTCCTCCCAGGCCTAGGTGGCTCATGTCTAAAAGGGCCAGAACCACAGCAGACTCAGAAGAAGGCTACAGGCACGGTCTCAGTGGCTTCAGACCCTGATTCCTGAGTTATCTCTCCTCCCTCTGAGGACAGCAAGGATCTGGCACTCTCTAAGTAGCTACTGGCTCATAATCACATGACTACTACAGAAATCTGGTCCAGGACCCAGCTAGTTTCCTCTGGGCAGCATGTGAGAATGAGCCCCCTGAATTTGGGGTTTTATTTTTGGTTGTTGTTGGTGGTGGTGATGGTGCTGGTGTTGTTTTTAATTATCTAGATCTAGCTTCAAAGGGCTCTGAAATGTCCTTGCCACATCTGGATCTGCAAGCAAGAGCTTATTTTAAAGAGCCAGATTCTTGTTGCATTTGGACAGAATGAATAATGCCTTTCACATTTTCTTGGTATTTCTCTTCAATAGTTAACTGACCCAGTATCTTTCTGTCTGCTTTATACAATGAAAATACAAACTGGGAATAGAAGAAATAATTAAATCATTAAGTTTGTACAAATTACAAAACTGTTCCAAAATAGACTTACATAAATAAAATATGAATTTCAGTAAGAGATCCAGAATGAAGGACTCTATACATTCTGGAAAGCTTCACGACATCCAGGCATTTGTGGTAGAAGCTGAGAGAATTTACATCCAATCCCAGTTTATAGCGTGTTTCTTATTGCCAATCTGCAAGTTACACTGAACACATCATTAGCTTCACTTGTGCAGGAAACAATTTTGTTTCAGGAAAGGTAAGAAAGCTCTAGCCTCAATTTTGAGTTCATTACAACTTCTCAAGAATTTCACCAACAACCTATATAGTACAATTTCAAAAAAAGTAAACATGTTAAGGTAAGCAGACAACTCTTTAGAAGCTCAAATACATATTCTTGCTGTATTTATGTTGAACTCTCCATCTACAATGGGCAGTCATGAAGTGATCTTCAGGACAACATGGTCGCAGGGCTGGGACAATCCAGTGGGACTGAGAGGGAGCGTGACAATGGGGGAGGGAGGAGCTACCTTCTGCTGTTTCATCTTAGAGACAAACTGTAAGGGTCTATGGGACTGCAAGCTTCCCCCTCATCATCTGGTGTAAAACTTATAGTTGTCCACTTTATTCTGGAAGCCCTCTTTGTGCCACAAATGATTTCTTAAAGCTTCAATATTCGATGGTCCATCAAAAAAAAAAAAAAACAACTCAGTAAACAGAGAGTTTAGTCACCAAACAACATCCTTCAGTGTTCCTGTGGGAGCCCAGCCAGTGCCACCACTCAAGTATTCTCTCAGCAAAGTTAGACAAATTTCACCATCTCTGTGATGTTGGGGTACCAGATCCTGGTCAAGCATTTCTCTTTGGGAAGCACCATGTCATATGTATCAGGAACTTCAGTTTCAAACTGAAATTTTCCACCCTGGTTGTAACCTTCATCTGGGCTTATAGGTAATTGAAAGCAATGAAGCTTGTTTGGATTAGGAAAATACACTTTACATGTACAAGGTTAATCCGCTTCAAGCTCTGCAACTTCTTTAATAAGCAACTCGTTTCTCACAGAAACCCTCTGAATGGTGTCGTACCCTGTGCCTGACATCCTGGACCCTTTGAGACCATTGTCACACTTCAGTTTCTTTGCTAGTGTTAGAATTACTGCTACCTGTACCCTGGACACCTAGAGACATGCAAGGCAGGCCCCATGCCCAACATCATGCCCAACCCTCACTGGTGCACCAGCATGGGGAGGTGGGACCAGAAGACCACTTATGAATCTTTATAAACTGACCATATACTGGCTTGGCGCCTGTGGCTCAAGCGGCTAAGGCGCCAGCCACATACACCTGAGCTGGCAGGTTTGAATCCAGTCTGGGCCCGCCAAACCACAATGACAGCTGCAACCAAAAAATAGCTGGGCATTGTGGCAGATGCCTGTAGGAGGCAGGCACCTCCCTACTTGGGAGGCAGAGGCAAGAGAATCACTTGAGCACAGGAGTTGGATGGTTGGAGGTTGCTGTGAGCTGTGATGCTACAGCACTCTACCCAGGGCGACAGCTTGAGGTTCTGTCTCAAAAAAAGAACAACAACAACAACAAAGAAAAACTGACCATATGCTACAAAGACAGTCTCAATAAATATATCAAAGAATATGTATGTCACATTAACAAACTCTAACCATAATGAGTGATAGAAAAATGCCCCCCCCTTTAATGATGGTCATGTACTAATAATCTCTTGAACCTCTAAATGTTACCTTACATGACAAAAAGAACTTTGTAGGTATGATTAAGTTGAAGGCCTTGATGTGGGGATATCATCCTGGTTTACGTGCGAGGACCCAATATAACCATAAGAGTCCTTATAAGAGGGAGGCAGGAGAGACAGAGTAAGAGAAGATGTGAGGACACAGCAGAGGTAATAGAATTAACACCACACCAATACTTTGAAAATTTTTAAGAAACAAAAAAACCCAAAGCCGAGTGTGGTGGTATGTCCCTGTAGTCTCAGCTACTTGGGAGGCTGAGGTGAAAAGACTGCTTGAACCTAGGAGTTTCAGGCCAGCCTGGGCAATATAGCAGTACTCTGTCTCCAAGAATAAATTAAAACAAACAAAAAAATGTATATGGCATATGTATATATATACAAACACAAGAACAAAAAGTAGTTCAAAATAATTCATGGGTCAAAGAAAAATTCACAATAGAAATTATAAGATAATTAAAATTTAATAAATATATTATAAATATGTCAAGTGTTCAGGGATGTGCCTAAACTATTATTTACAAGAACATACATAGCCTTAAATGTTTATTTCAAAAAACCACAGACTAAAAATTGATGATCTAAAATTTAATTCAAGAAATAAGAAAAATAATATCAGTGGGAGTTTAAGGATAAGAAGGATACAAAAAAAGTAGAGTATATGCAATAAAAGAAGAATTAATGCTTAATGAAATAGAAAATGAATCACAAGAAAAAAACTATACCACTAAAAGCTGGCTCTTTAAAAAGAATTATAAACAAATTTCTTATTAATTGGTCAAGGTTTAAAGGAAAGGTATAGCTAAACAATGCTAGGAATTCATAAATACATGTAAAAGCATAAGAAATTATACTGTAAATTTAGGTAACTTTGAAAACATAAACTGTCCAATTTTCTAAAATATATACATTATCAAAAAAGATCAAAGAAGAAGTAGGAAAGCTAAAACCTGCAACCATTAAACACACTGAATTAACAATCTGAAATCTTTCTGTCAAAAGCACCACTAAGACCAAAAAGCCCACCTGGTAAATTGTCTAGGACACTTAGGAAGAGGTAGCCCTGTCTTACATAGTTTGTTCCAGAGAATAGAAAAAGAAGGGAAATGGCTCAGCTCTGTTTAGAAGACTAGCATAATCTAATATGTAAATCAGAATAGGCAGTACAAGACAGTAAGTAAAATATAAAACCAATCTCATTTAGGGAATTAATTTCTGAGGTCCCCTTTGGCCAAGAGGGGGTCCATTCAGTCAAGTAGCAGGGGGAGGGGGGTGCTTAAGATTTTTTTTTTAGTTCACAATTGAGAGGATGGTCACAGAAACATGATTGTTTAAATATTTCTCTGCCTTCTCCAGTACTCAGAAGTCCTTCCACACCAGTGCACAGAAAAGTCTACATGTCAGAACAGCAATCAATGCTGTGAATTTCCAAGCTCCTATTAAAAGATATTTTAAAATCTAGCCAGGCACAGTGGCTTGCACCTGTAATCCCAGCACTCTGGGCCAGCCTGAGCTAGAGTGAGACCACGTTTCTAAAAATAGCCAAGTATTGTGGTGGGTACCTATAGCCCCATCTACTCAGGAGACTAAGGCAAAAGAATTGCTTGAGCCCAAGAGTTTAAGGTTCCTATGAGATATGACGCCATGGCACTCTACTGAGGGCTACAAAGTGAGACTCTATCTCAAAAAGAAAATAAAAATAAAAATAAATAAATGAATAAATGAATAAAATAAAATCTAAAGAGAAAGGGTTAAAAAAACAATCATTATGGATTATATTCTAATAATTAAATGCATGTACACCAAGGTATAACTACTTTCTTTGGGATAATCTTGACCTTATCAAGAGTGACCAGGCACCAGGAGCCAGACAACCTAGATACAACAGTATAGTGTTAGGTCTAGGCTACATAGGCACAAGTAACTGATAATCTTTTAAAAAACATTAGCTAAAAACCAATGACACTCCTTACCTTCACTAGCCCCTAAACTCAAACTCCCTTATTACAGTCAAGATTCATAAGCTAGGTTCATATCTAAAATTTGTATAAACTTTAACCACTTCAGGTGACATTCAGATGTTAAAAAACAAAGTAGCATTTGATTTAGGATTCCCAGGCTTTAGGGAGAATCTGCTGGAAAGACTCCTATCCTGGCAATAGAGGAAACCATAGTAACTGTGCAAGCATTTGTCTCCACCTTAAGAAATACAGGTCAAGACATATTAATGTAGTATATTAGTGTGGGAGACAAAATATGAAATTAGTAAAAAAAGAAGAAAGCCTCAAATTCCACACTGACAGTTATCGCATAGTTTTCCTACCACATAGTTATTTGCTACCAGCTTTCACGCTACTTGCCTGCCACCTACCAGAAATGCCATTATTGTAATTTCAATATGCATACAATCATCCCACAGGACTTCTTTGAAATTAGCTCTATCCCACCCCCCCACCCCCCCATATAGTATAACTTCAGCCGTTTGCTTCTCCAACTTACACATAGCACCTCACTCCCTAACTCTGCTACTTTTTGGTTGGTTTAACTTTTTTTTAGAGACAGAGTCTCACTTTATCACCCTTGGTAGAGTACAGTGGCGTCACAGCTCATAGCAACCTCCAACTCCTGGGTTTAGGCGATTTTCTTGCCTCAGCCTCCCGAGTAGCTGGGACTACAGGCTCCTGCCACAAAGCCCAGCTATTTTTTTGTTGCAGTTTGGCTGGGGCCGGGTTTGAACCCACCACCCTCGGTATATGGGGCCAGGGCCCTACTCACTGAGCCATGGGTGCCACCCCGTTTTTTTGTTTTTTTTTTTCTTTCTTTCTTTTTTTTTTTAGAGACAGAGTCTCACTTTGTTGCCCTCAGTAGAACGCTGTGGCATCACAGCTCACAGCAACCCCAACTCCTGGGCTTAGGTGATTCTCTTGCCTCAGCCTCCTGAGTAGCTGGGACTACAGTTACCTGCCACAATACCTGGGTATTTTTTTGTTGCAGTTTGGCCGGGGCCGGGTTCGAACCTGCCACCCTCGGTATATGGGGCTGGCACCCTACCCACTGAGCCATATGTACCACCCTACTTTTTGTTTTTTATATAAAAAGAGTGCACTGTCAAATCCCAGAGGTGAATCATTTTACCACTATATCAGTGGTTCTGAACCTTTCTAATGCTGCAATCCTTTAATACAGTTTCTGTGGGTCGCGACCCACAGGCTGAGAACTGCTACGCTATATGAATGTTTTCTAAAAAAAGTTAGCCATACATTTAATTGTTAGAATATAATCCATAATTACTGTTTATTTTTAACCCTTTCCCTTTAGATTGTAAAATATCTTTTAAGTAGGAGTTTGGAAATTCATAGCATTGATTGCTATTCTGACATGTAGATTTTTCTGTGCACTAGTATAGAAAAATTTCTGTGTACTGGAGAAGGCACTGAAATATTTAAACAATCATGTTTTTGTGACAGTCTTCTCAATTGTCAACTAAAAAAAATAAATCTTAAGCCCCCGCTCCCCCCAACTTCACTGAATGGACCCCTTCTTGGCCAAGGGGATCTCAGAAGTGCCCTAAAGCTGAGTTGCTGGACAAGAGAAGGGAGGTCAGACATGCCTCTTCATGTCCCCTTCCCCTCTTAAGAGATATCCTTTGTAACTTGTTAACAGACCTAAGGCAAAGCTTAAACCACACTTGTAGGTCACCGATCTACTAAAAAGATCACTTAAGTCTGGGTATATGTCAGGTATATATCTGGTGGCACGTCTCTGATTTACAAACTTCCTTCTCTTCCAAAGGCTTCCTTCCAAGCCTTCCAGGGGTCCTCAAACTGCGGCCCATGGGCCACATGAGGTGGTGTGATTGTATTTGTTCCCATTTTGTTTTTTTACTTCAAAATAAGATATGTGCAGCGTGCATAGGAATTTGTTCATAGGTTTTTTTTTAAAAACTATAGTCCGGCCCTCCAACAGTCTGAGGGACAGTGAACTGACCCCCTGTTTAAAAAGTTTGAGGACTCCTGCCACAAAGCTTCTCTCTTTGACCAATTACCAATCAAGGAATCTTTAAACCTACCTATAATCTGTAATGCCCTGTCTTGAGATGTCCTGCCTTTTGGGGCCAAACCAATGTATACCTTTCATGTATTGATTTATGACTTTACATGTAATTCCAGTCTCCCTGAAATGTATAAAACTAAAATGTAACCCAACCGCAGTAAGAACACTTGCTCAAGGCTTCCCTGGGGTGGCTCTCCATGATTATTTTACTGTTTGGATTCTTTTCTGTTGACAGAAATATAGAAATACAAGAAATTGGGTGTTATATTAAACAACATTTTAAATTAAAAATAATGCACAGAGAAGTGCACATTGTTTCAATCACTTAAATATTTTTTAACTCTATCATTAGATATGACTTACTTTCAAAGTTAATGGGAGTTCATACCTAGGCATGTCTACTGCAAAACAAAGCCAATATCCCAAAAGTCAACCTTGTTTGTGATGGTCCTTTCTCTTTTTTTTTCTTTTTAAATATGGAACCCTTCACGAATTTGTGTGTCATCCTTGCGCAGGGGCCATGCTAATCTTCTCTGTATCGTTCCAATTTTAGTATATGTGCTCCTGAAGCAAGCACTTGTGATACTTCTTTCTTTCAATTTGGTCTCAAGAGGTAATGAACAAGAAATTGGAGGAAAAATAATCTGCCTTTTTATGTAATGCCTATATCATGAGGTGTTGAATAAATGGCTCTATCATAGGCACAAAGACCTATAAAGGTCACTAGAAATCAAGAAGGGAGAGGGGAGAGAAGGAGAAGGGTAATAATTTACATAGCAGGTGCAATGAACACTATTCGGATGTGAGCACACTAAAAGCCCCAAGTTAAGCATTGTAGAAGGTATTCACGCAACAAGAACATTTTTACCCCCTTAATATTTTGAAATTAAAAAAGAAGCATAATCAATGTCATATTAATGACAATAAGTGAAAACACTGCTTATGTTAAAAATCTTCATACATGGGAGGTGGAGGAATGGGGGAGTGGAGAAAGGGAAGGACAGAAGGGGTGGGGGGGTCATGGTGTGTGACACACTTCTTGGAGCCAGGACACAATTATAAGAGGGACTTTACCCCCACAAATACAATCAGTGTAACCTGGTCTGTACCCTCAATGAATCCCCAACAATAAAAAAAAAATCTTCAAACATTTAGGCTGATGGCCAATAGGAAAAAAACAACTAGTTAGAAATAAATACATTAATTATAATATACAGTATATAATGTAGTATACAACTATACAATGTACAGAACATTTAGTCAATATATCAACAAAGGGAAAATTTGAAAATACTTCATTTTAAGAGAGTTGAAAGAAATTATTATGAAGGGAAAAATTTCTTTTTATGTACCTTTGAACAAAAGATATTAAACAAAATTAAAATCAAAAAGATACTACTATTCTTCCATAAAAGAAAGTGTTTGAAAAAATTTAATTAAGCTTAAAAGTTTCAATGAACAAAACTGCACTAACATATTTTTATACATTAGCTGTTCCCTAGGGGTGACTAAATAAAAAAAGGTACTCTGCAAATTTTAACAATTTTTCAACATCACTGCTTGAATGTTTGCAACATTAACAACCATTTTAATTTGTTTATGTGCCTTAATATTAATAGTTCCCCAATATGGTGTGGGTTTTTTTTGTTGTTTTTTTTTTTTTTTTTTGAGACAGCGTCTCAAGCTGTTGCCCTTGGTAGAGTGCCATAGCGTCACAGCTCACAGCAACCTCAAACTCTTGGGCTTAAGCAATTCTCTTGCCTCAGCCTCCCAAGCAGCTGGGACTACAGGCACCTACCACAAAGCCCAGCTATTTTTTTTTTTTTTTTTTTTTTTTGGTTATAGTTGTTATTGTTGTTTGGGGGCCCTGGGCTGGATTCGAACCTGCCAGCTCTGGTGTATGTGGCTGGCGCCCTAGCCGCATGAGCTACAGGCACTGAGCCCAATATGACGTTTTTCTATTCCAAGGTAACCAAACTGTTTGAGAGGTTTCTAACTGAAATTGCCCTGTCATGCTATTTACACACTGCTAGGGAGTCCAAGCAAGATACAAATTTGAATATTTTTATCTATAATAACAAAAAAAAAAACAAAACAAAACAAATTTGAGTAAAGCAAATTGTTGCTACAATTTGCAAAACATTTAATTGAAAAAGTCAAAGTGAACAAATGAGATATAGGTGAAATTACCATGTAAGAAATATATGTGACTTAGTTTGACTATTTTTTTTCAATTATTCTGCCCCATTTCCTTATAAAATGTTTTCTATTATATTCTTCTGAAAGCTAAGAAGCTCTACTTTGAAAAGACTTAAAAGTCTATGAAATGAATATAGCAAATTAAAATTGTTTACAATGTAATTAAAATGATTTCTCAAAGTAGAAAAATACATATCTAAAAGTATTCTACAATTTAGGTCTATTCAACATGCAAAACTAATATACTGATATGTTATTATTCATGTCTACATTCAATAGCAATGTCTTAATACTAAACAGAATTTTAGAATTTTAAATAGTCTTAATTGTACACCAATAGGAAATCATAAAGTACTAGACAAAAAACAGGAAAAAATATCTGAGAATGAATTTTAACTGGATTTACACGTGCATATTAATTTAATCTCAGCTAATCTACTGAGAATTGGATTAATCAAATGATTTAGCCATATATACAATATCCCTGTTGGGAAAGAACAACAAATTCATGTTACTCATTTAGTACACATTTAGAGTTTGAGAGTTTTGCAGAGTATCTGGATGGAACTATCAAGCAAGCAGTTGGATATAGTGCTCAGAAGCTCAGAACAGACGTCTGAGTAGAAGGTAAGGTTTGGAAAACATCGTCATGTATAGTAATAAAACCACAGGAGTGGGTAAGCTGAACAAAGAATTCTGGAGCAACACAAAGGAGTAAGAGCTAGCAGATAACAGAGGATAGTTTCAGAAGCCTGAAAAAGAATAGTGAGAATGCTAACATGGGAGCAAGGAAAAAATAGTGTCATCACAGTTCTAGATTAGTTAAAGTGAAAAGTATCCACCAAAACTGGCAAACAGGCTACCAACAGTAATCTTGCTAGGTGCAATTTGAGTAGATTAATGAAGCTAGAAGCAAAATTCCTGGGGGTAAATAAGAAACTTGAGATTGGAAAAATGGATGATTGGTTTATTAAATTACATTATATATATATATATATATATATATTATAAACAAATACAAATATAAACACTATATCAACACACACACATACTGAACACACACTTAATGTGCCAGGCATTGCAGTAAGATACTTTGAGATGCTAGGCACTGTGGGGGTATACCCATAAGTAAGACAGCCCTCACAGCATTTAGAATCTACTAAGGAAGACCAATAATAATTATATCAGTTGTTTTAACTTTGTGCAAGAGAAATCTTACTTAGTTTAAACCAAAAAGAAAATGTTGGATAGCTTATGGAATTGTTGGGAGGCTGAAGAAACAGGCTCAGAAGCTATGAAATGAAGAAGGAAACCATCAAAAACTGATGACACAGAACTAGTACAGTGAAAACCCACGTCATGGTTGCCACCACCAAGTGTTAGATGGTACGGGTTGTATCACTAATCTCATTGGCACTAAATAACGGATGATGCCTCAAGCCTGAGTGCCCTGCTTCCCTCCTCCGCTCCTCTTTAAGTCCTACCCAACTATAACTACACTGCCAGGAAGAATTCTCTCCTGTCTCCACATACTGGTATCACTAATTCAAAATGTAAAAGTGGAGTAGATACTTCTCATCAGCTATTTCCAGATCAGATGTCCACACCCTGTCTACAAGGGAAGCTGGGGGAGTGAATCTATAGCTATTCTACTAGTGGAGGGAAGCTCTATCTCCTAATAAGACTTGGAAGGTACAGAATTATCCAAACATAGGAAAAGGCTCAAATGAAAAGCAGCTATATCAGAAGGTAAAAATACATAATGAAGTAATACTAGCTTAAACAAGATAGATGTTTATTTTTGTCACATAAAGAGAATACGGAGGATGTGAGTTCAGGGCTCATAATGGTAGGAGATCCAATCTCATGACCAAGAATGGCATCTGGAAGGCCAGTCAGCACTTTCACAATATAGCCAGCAGAAAGAGGAAGGGGCAAAGAAGAGAATGCCCTTTCCCTTTACTGATACAATACGTAAGTCTTACACGATTTACATTTCATTTCCCAAATGTAATCATAAGGGAAAAGAGGAAGTGTAGTCATTCACTATGTGGCAACATGCCCAGCTAAAAATGAGAGTACTTATTATGAAAAAAGAAGGGATGAATATATAATGGGAGGCAAACAGCATCAGCCACAGCAGGCCCACATGAAAAGCAACCACTAAAATAAAATACATGATTACATATTGGTTTCATAATAGTATTGAGTATACTGGATACTTTTTTTCCCATTCTTGAGATTCTTTACTAAGAAGATATTCCAACTCCATCCAGGTAAACATAAAGGATGTAAAGTCTCCATCTATTTATAGCTGAATAGTATTCCTGGTATACATATAATACAATTTGTTAAACCATTCATGGGTTGATGGGCATGTGGACTGCTTCCACAATTTGGTGATTATGAATTGGGCTGCAATGAACATTCTGGTACAAATGTGTTTGTTGCAAAGTGATTTTTGTTCATCTGGGCAGATATCTAGTAATGAAATTGCAGGATCAAACAGTAGATCAACTTCTAGTTCCTTGAGAATTTTCCATACTTCTTTCCCAAAAGGCCATATTAGTTTGCAATCCCACCAGCAATGTAGAAGTGTTCCCTTTTCTCCACATCCTCGCCAATATCTGCAGCTTTGGGATTTTGTGACGTGGGCTAATCTTACTGGAGTTAGGTGATATCTCAAAGTGGTTCTGATTCACATTTCTCTGATGATTAAAGATGATGAGCATTTTTTCATGTGTTTGTTGGCCATTTGCCTGTCATCTTCAGAGAAGTTTCTATTCAAATCTCTTGCCCACAAAGACATTCATACGAATGATAAAACACAAATATAGTCCAGAAAGGAGAAAAGTAGAGAGAGAGTGGAGGGTAATATTTGGTGGGATCTCACGTAATGTGAACAATGCAAGGGTACACTTCAAAACAACTAAATGTCTTACCACTAAAAATAAGTGAGGTGATGGTTATGTTAATTAGTTTGATTTAACCATTCCACATTGTATAGCAAATCATCACATTACACACCATAAATGTACACATTTGTGATTTAATAAAAATTAAGTTTAAGAAAAAAAAGAAAAGACAACTACAGGCCAATATCACTGAACAGAATGAAGGGGAATGTTCTCATTAAATGAATAAACATCTTTCCTTGCCTTTGGAGGGAGCCAGAATCAATAAATAAAATAGATTGCCAAGCCATTAAAAAAAAAAAAAAGATATATACATATATATAAAAACAACAAAGAGTCCTGAAGCAAATACAAAAAAGAACTACGAGAACATATAGCTGAGGATACTAATATGGTCTAGAAAGTAAGGAAGGCCTCCCTGGGGAAGATGTACTTAGGGAGGTAAAAGATGAGTAGTCAGCTGAAGGGTTGAAGGCAGAAAGAAAAGAAAGAGAACGGGAAGGCAGTTACAGTCAAGGGAAAAGGAATTTTAAAAATTTCTAGTGAGATGAAGGCTAGAGAGAAAAGGAAGAATGGGATGAGACAATACTTTTCAGGGAGGCAGGGAGCTTATCTCCTGTGTAATGCCTCTTAAATTCAGCAGTCTGGACTTAATCCCAAGGATGGTATGAAGTCACTAAATTAAAGAAATTCCGTGATATAATAAGATTTGAAATTTAGAAATCTTACTAAGACCAGAGTGTGGAGTCTGAATTAGAGGACAGCAAAGTTAGAAACAGAAAATCAAGTAAGAGGCAGTTGTATGTAGTTCAGGAGAAAGTGAAGAGGCCTGGTCCAGGGTAAGGTATTAAAGACAAGAGAGAAGTTCAAGAATTCAAGAGCCAGTTAGAAAGTGTTATTGACAGACCTGGTGATTGGAAGAACATTGGAAGTAAGTCAGAAGAGTAGAGCCCGAACCTCAGGTTTCTGACTTGGACATCCAGGTGGGGCTGGGCATCACTGAAGACAGAATATTAGAGGAAACGCAGAGTTTGTTCTTTGTCTTGGTTGTTGGAGGAAGGGAATAGTTTGGAAGAAGGGAATGCTGCGGTCAGATGAGTCTGAGGACCCATGAAGTATCTGACTGAAAGCTATTGTCTTTTAAACGCCTGGAATCAGAAAATGGGGGAATGGATCTAATGCACAATTAACACTGAAGCCATGAGAGTGAATTCCATGGCCTGAAAATGTACCATAGGACTAAAACACGACTGACAATAAAGCTCCAATCACCTCAGTTACTGAAGAGATGGGAAAAGAAAAAGTACAAGACATTTATCTTACTTCCCTGAGATTTTGTTTTAGTAGGTCCTAGAAATATTGAAACTTATATCACCTTTTAACTTAATTAATTCAATTTAATTCTGATATAAAGGGTCCACAAGTTTTCTCACTATCATTACCATAAATCTGTGAGTAGAGAGTAGAAGTAGAAATTTCCTTAGTTAAATTAGTTTAGAAGATGTTACATACTATATCTTATCTGCTATATCCTCATTTTCTCTCTTGGAGATTCCCAGTGCAAAACAGCAAATTAAAAGCTCTAGAAGTTCTACATTTTGCAAGATAACATTTTTGTTAGATAAACTGATTAACTCTGTTAAGCAAATCATTCCTCAAACTTGTTTAGCTTCAGAATACTTTTATCTTTTAATACCTAAAGGTATTCTATGATCTGAAAATTTTACAAGAGACTTATGATACTAGCCACGGATTAGTATTACAGTAAAGACCACAGTAAATGATGTATATGCCCCTAGAAATGATAATGTACAAAGACATAAACAGCAGAAATGAAAAAAATGCAATAAAAGACACACAAATGAAAATAAATAATAAAAAAAGAAAGTCTTAGAGAGACAATAAAGGTAGTTCACAAAAAGCTTTGGATGCAAATGCAACCCCCCATTCTTCAAGGCCATGTTACTTTATCTACAGAGGTTAGTAAGATCTGCCTCTCTGGAAGAGGTAACAGTACAAAGAAAGAAAGAAACATGAGCTTTATAATGAGAAGGATCTATGTTCACATCCTGATTTTGTTACCTACTAACTAAAAAAGCCAGCCAGTATGTGCCTCCCATGCTTGCCAAAAATGATGATGGGGATGGTGATAACAATACTGACGCCATTTATTGACCATTTACTACATACCACGGCTACTACGTACCTATTTACTATTCACAAATGAGGTGGAATCACCCTCATTTCATAGGCAATGAAGTTGAAGTTCAGCAAATTTCAGCAATTTTTCTCAGATATTCAGTTGTTGTTTGGGTTTTTTTGAGACAGGGTCTCACTTTTGTCACCCTCGCTAGAGTACTGTGACATCACAGCTCACAACAACCTCAAACTCTTGGGCTCAAGCAATTCTCTTGCTTCAGCCTCCCTAGTAGCTGGGACTACAGGTGCCTACCACAATGCTCAGATATTTTTGTTTGTTTGTTTAACAGGCCCGAGCCGGGTTCATACCCACCAGCCTTGGAGCATGAGGCCAGTGCCCTAACCACTGAACTACGGGCACCCAACCTCAGAGGTTGTTTTGAACATTAAGAGGAGCAAGGTATAAATTAACTATTCTGAAGGCTGTGAAGCTCCATACAAATTTTAGGTGTTATTAAATAAGAATGTTTGTAAATACCTTTGCTATCTATATACATCTGTGTGTAAATAAAACTATCAGTTTTAATTAAATACTATCTAATCATAAAGCAATACTCTAGTACATTCTCTAGACACATCCCCAAGAATGAGAAATTATGTGCTAAATAAAGTTTTCAAATAAATATTCTTTCAAATAAAAGAATAAACATACAAATCCTGTTGAAGTGAAAGTATATTTTAAAGCCATATAGGAGTTAACATTCCAGTGCCCAGAGGGTTCTAGGGGTTGAATGGACTATGCGGGGGCAGAGCTATGGGGAACCCACTTTATCTCAGAAAAACTTTAACTTCTTATGTGTCTGATCTGAAACAGCTCCTTCCATGTTTCTCTCTGTGGCTACTGATGCTTGCTCATACAGCCCTCATGTGCTCTTCCTTAGGCAGAATGTCATTCGCCTACAGAAGTGCTAGTTACCATGATAGGTGCCAAGGATACAAAAATAAAAAAGATATAAAATCTGTCTTCAGTCTATGGCCATACCACCCTGAATGCTCCAGATCTTATCCGATCTCGGAAGCTAAGCAGGATTGAGCCTGGTTAGTACTTGATTGGGAGACCACTTGGGAATACCGGGTGCTGTAGGCTTTTTTCAAAAAATACATAAATTTAAAAAAATAATAAAATCTGTCTTCAAGGAACAATTAGTCTAGTGGGGAAAATACTAACAATATTGAGATTATTAGCATGCACCAATTTTATTTTTGTATTCTTTGTTTCTCAAATTAAACAAACAAACAAAAAACCAAACGGCTTGACCCGTTCTCTACTCACATTGTGGACACTAAATTTTACGAAACAAGACAAAAAGGCTGGTTTTTAAAAAATCTAAAAGGCTAAAAGGGAAACCAGATCATATTAATCCCCATGACTTGAAATCTGTCAAAAGCTTCCAAATACATTTAGAATAGAAAACAAACCCTTTATCAGAATCAATGAGCTCCACTTGATCTGGCCTTAGATAACCTCTGATCTCATTTCATATTACTCTCCTCTCTGTTCACTAAAGTCCAGCATTAAGCCTTTTTCTTTTTAATTCTTGCCATACGGCTTTTTCTGATCATTCAAATAAAAGCAAAATTCACATGTCCCTCTCCCCATCTAGCTTCTCACATATCCCAGTTTGTTTCTTCTCAGTATTTATCACTGTCTGATATATATTATCTATAAATTTGTTTCATATTCTAACATGAGCATGTCATAAGAGAACATGTACATTTTACATGTGGTGCACCAAAGTAACCCAGCACTTAGAATAATACCTGGCACAAAGTAGTCAATAAAACCTGTGAATGAATCACAAATCAATGAGGAGTTGAGCTAGAATTCATTTCTGACTAGCTGTCAATTCTACAGTCTGTTGACTATGTCATAGTGCTCATGAGCACAGGATTCTACCTGACTTATTTTTGTATTCTCTACATCTCCTAGCATATTGCTTTGTGCAAGATATCATATAAACACTTACTGAACTTCTTATTTTAAAATCTTAGGTACTAGAATGACAAATAAAAATATTATGTGAGCACCTATTAGTACAGAACCAATTTACACCACCCTGTCTTTCTAGAGTATGTCCTCGATTCCCTTTCCCTCCTTTTCCATTAAAAAAATTCCTACTTTCTGGGGGGTCAAAACGGGTGGATTGCGTGAGCTCGGGAGTTTGAGCAAGAGCAAGACCCCATCTCTAAAAATAGCTGACCTTGTCATGGGCGCTGGTAGCTACTTGAGAGGCTGAGGTAAGAAGACCACTTGAGCCCAAGAGTTTGAGCTTGCTGTGACCTATGACACCACAGCACTCTACCCAGGGTGACAAAGAAAGATTCTGTATCAAAAAAAAAAAAAAAAAAAAAAAAAAAAAAAATTACTACTTAAATTTCTATAACAACAGCTTTTTTTGTTTTTTATTTTTTCCAAAAAAAAGAATAAACAGTTATACAACTACCAAATTCGCACAGCA
>CAUYPK010044465.1:0-15841 GCA_963574355.1 Loris lydekkerianus
AATTTATTTAGAGACATACCCATTAAGAAGATTATTATATGTTTTTTTTTTGTTTTTTTTTTGAGACAGAGTCTCACTATGTGACCCTCAGTAGAGTGCTATCACATCACAGCTCACAGCAACCTCAAACTCTTGTGCTTAAGCAATTCTTTTGCCTCAGCCTCCCAGGTAGGTGGGACTACAGGCAGCTGCCACGACGCTGGCTATTTTTTGGTTGTAGTTGTTGTTGTTGTTGTTTGGCAAGCCTGGGCTGGGTTCGAACCCACCAGCTCCAGTGTATGTGGCTGGCGCCCTAGCCACTGAGCCACAGGCACTAAGCCTAGTTTGTATCTTTAAAAATAAAGACTTAGGCTGGGCTTGGTGGTTCAGGCCTGTAATCCCAGCACTCTGGAAGGCTGAGACAGGCGGATTGCCTGAGCTCAGGATTTCTGGGATGAATTTGGGAGACTGAGGTTCTATCTCTACTAAAAATAGAAAAATTAGCTAGGCATGTTGGTGTAGGTGGTGCAGGCCCAGCTACTCACAAGGCTGAGGTGGGAGGATCACTTTGAGCCCATGAGTTTGAGGTTGCAGTGAGGTATGATGAGGCCATTGCACTTCAGCCTGTGGGACAGAGGAAGACCTTGGAGAAGAAAGAGAAGAAGGGGAAAGGGAAACTGAACAAGTAATTCGGCAATGCACTCTTAGGTATTTACCCAAACAAGTCAAAAATGTATGTCCATACAAAAACCTGTATGTGGGGCTCGGCACCTGTACCACAGTGGTTACCGTGCCGACCACATACACCAAGGCTGATGGGTTCGAACCCGCCCGGGTTTGAGACTCTGTCTCAAAAGGAAAAAAAACAACAAACTGTATATGGATATTTATGGCAGCTTTATTCATAATTTCCCAAACTTGGAACCAACCAACATGTCCTTCAGTAGGTGAACAGATAGATAAACTTCAGTAGATCCACTCAATTTTTCTGTGAACCCAAAACTGCTCAAAAAAAAAAAATAAAGTCAGGCTGGGCACTATGCTCATCCAGCAATCTCAGCACTTTGGGAAGCTGAGGTCGAATGATTTCTTGAGGCCAGGAGTTAAGTTAGAGAAGTTTGGGCAACATAGGGACACCCTCTCTCTACAAAAGAAAAAAGAAAAAGAAAAAGGCTTGGCACCTGTAGCTCAGTGGCTAGGGTGCTGGCCACATACACCAAGGATGGTGGGGAGGCTGAGGCAAGAGAATCGCTTGAGCCCAGGAGTTGGAGGTTGCTGCAAACTGTGACGCCATAGCCTCTACTGAGAACTACAAAATGAAAGTCTATCTCAAAAAAAAAAAAAAAAAAAAAGAAAGAAAAGAAAAGAAAAGAAATTAGCTGGGCATGGTGGCACATGCTTGTAATTCTAACCACTCAGATGGCAGAGGTGGGAGTTTGATTGCTTGAGTCCAGGAGTTTAAATTTACAGTGAGCTGTGATCATCTCATTCCACTCCACCTTGGGTGATAGAGCAAGACCCTATCTGAAAAAATAAAAAGTTCAGTTCAGCCTTTATAGTATCTAAAAAATAAAATAAAATAAAATAAAATAAAATAAAATAAAATAAAATAAAATAAAATAAAAAGGCCAGCACAGTTGCTCACATCTGTAATCCTAGCACTCTGGGAGGCCACGGTGGGTGGATTGCCTGAGCTCATAGATTTGATCCAGTCTGAGCCAGAACAATACCCCATCTCTAAAAATAGTCGGGTGTTGTGGCGGGCGCCTATAGTCCCAGCTATTCGGGAGACTGAGGCAAGAGAATCGCCTAAGCCCAGGAGTTGGAGGTTGCTGTGAGCTGCATGATGCCATGGCACTCTACTGAGGGCGATAAAGTGAGACTCTGTCTCTACTAAAAAAAATAAAAGAGAATTGCTTGAGCCCAAGCGTTTGAGGTTGCTGTGAGCTATGACATCACAGCACTCTACCAAGGGTGACAAAGTGAGACTGTCTCAAAAAAAAAAATAAAATAAAATAAAAATAAATAAATGGCGGTGCCTGTGGCTCAAATGAGTTGGGCACTGACCCCATATATCAGAGGTGGTGGGTTCAAACCTGGCCTGGCCAAAAACTGCAAAAAAAAAAAATAATAATAAATAAAAATAAAAGCCAAGCTCTGTGTGTCACATCTGTAATTCTAGCCCTTTGGGAGGCTGAGGAGGGTGGATTGCTGAGGGAGAGCAAGACCCATCTCTAATAACAACAGAAAAACTAGCCGGATGCTGTGGCAGGCATGTGTAGTCCCAGCTACTTGGGAGGTTGAGGCAAGAGGATCTCTCTCTCTCTCTCTTTTTTTTTTTTTGTCAGAGTTTCACTTTGTCTCCCTTGGTAGAGTGCCAAGGCATCATAGCTCACAGCAAACTCAAGTGATCCTTTTGCCACAGGCTTCCAAGTAGCTGGGACTACAGGCACCTGTCATGACACCTGGCTAAGTTTTCTTTTCTTTTCTTTTTTTTTTTTTTTTGAGACAGAGTGTCAATTTGTTGCCCTTGGTAGAGTGCTTTGGCATCATAGCTCACAGCAACCTCAAACTCTTGGACTCCAATGATTCTTTTGCCTCAGCCTCCCAAGTAGCTGGGATTACAGGCGCCCACCACAGGGCCCAGCTATATTTATTTATTTATTTATTTATTTAGAGACAGAGCCTCAAGCTTTTGCCCTGGGTAGAGTACTGTGACATCACAGCTCACAGCAACCTCCAAGCAATTCTCTTGCCTCAGCTTCCCAAGTAGCTGGGACTACAGGCACCCACCACAACCTCCAACTCCGTGGCATCACAGCTCTCAGCAACCTCCAACTCCTGGACTCAAGCGATTCTCCTGCCTCCCCCTCCCAAGTAGCTGATACTACAGGCGCCCGCCACAACACCCGGCTATTTTTTAGTTGTAGTTGTCCTTGTTGTTTGGCAGGCCCTGGCAAGATTCCAACCCGCCAGCTCTGGTGTATGTGGCTCGTGCCTTAGCCACCCAACCCGCTCAGCTATTTTTTTTTTTGGAGTTTTTGCCTAGGGCCAGTTTTTTTTTTTTTGGCCGGGGCTGGGTTTGAACCCGCCACCTCTGGCATATGGGGCCAGCGCCCTACTCCTTTGAGCCACAGGCGCCGCCGCTGGGGCCGTGTTGGAACCCATCACCTCTGGTGTATGGGGGAGGCGCCCTACTCCTTTCAACCACTGGCGCTGTTTCTGCCCAGCTATTTTTAGAGACTGGGTTTAGCTCTTGCTGAGGCTGGTCCCCAACTGGTACATTCAGGCAATCCACCTGCCTTGGCCTTCCAAAGTGCTAGGATTACAAGCGTGAGCCATCGTGCCCAGCCCCTATTTTTAATTTTTTTTCTTTTCTTTTTTTTTTTTTAGAGACAGAGTCTCACTTTGTCGCCCTCAGAGAGTGCTGTGGCGGCACAGCTCCTAGCAACCTCCATATCGTGGACTTAAGCGATTCTCTTGCCTCAGCCTCCTAAGGAGCTGGAACTACAGGCGCCTGCCACAACACCCAGCTATTTTTTTTGTTTTGCGGTTTGGCCGGGGCCGGGATCGAACCCGCCACCCTCGGTATCTGGGGCCAGCGCCCTACCCACTGAGCCACAAGCACCGCCCCCAGCCCCTATTTTTAATTTTTTTTTTGAGGCAGAGTCTCATTTTGTTGCCCTTGGTAGAGTGCCCTAGTGTCACAGCTCACAACAACCTCAAACTCTTGGGCCCAAGCAATTCTCTTGCCTCAGCCTCCAGAGTAGCTGGGACTACAGGCATCTGCCACAATGCCTGGCTATTTTTAGAGAGGAGGTCTCCCTCTGATTCAGGCTGGTCTCAAACTTGTGAGCTCAGGCGATCCACCCACCTTGGCCTTCCAGAATGGTAGGATTACAGGTGTGAACCACGGAGCCTGGCCTTTAATTGTGCCCTCCACCCTCAAGAGTCTCACAGGCAACCAAGGGTGACAGATGAGAAACTAGCGCTGACTTACACTAGAGCAGGAGAGGAGGACCCAGCTCTCTTTGTGGGGAGCCCCCCACAGGGGATTATTTTTTCTTGAGACAGAGTCTCACTATGTTGCCCTCTATAGAGTTCTGTGCAGTTACAACTCAACAGCAACCTCAAATTCTTGGGGTCAAGGGATTCTCTTGCCTCAGCCTCCCAAGTAGCTGGGACTACAGGCGCCCACCATAATGCCCCGCTATTTTTGGTTGCAGTTGTCGTTGTTGTTTAGCAGGCCTAGGTTGGGCTTGAATCCGCCAGCCTGGGTGTATGTGGCCAGCAACGTACTCACTGAGCTATGGTTATGGAGCCGAGATGTTTATTTTTATTTATTTATTTATTTTTGAGACAGAGTCTCACTATGTTGCCCTTGGTAGAGTGCCCTGCTGTCACAGCTCCACAGCTCACAGCAACCTCCAACTCTTGGATTTAAACTATTCTCTTGCCTCAGCCTCCCAAGTAGCTGGGACTACAGGCACCCGCCACAACACCTGGCTATTTTATTGTTGTAGTTGTCATTGTTGTTTAGCAGGCCTGGGCTGTGTTTGAACCCACCAGCCCGGGTATATGTGGCTGGTGCCCTAACCACTGAGCTATGGGCGCTGAGCCAAGAAACTCTCTAAATACATAAACAGAAACAGGTTGGAAGTAAAAGTATGTAAAAAGATGTGTATGCTAGCTGGTCATGGTGGCTCATGCCTGTAGTCTTAGCAACTTTGGGAGGCTAAGTGGGGGTGGATTGCTTGAGCTCAGGAGTTTGAGACCAGCTTGAGCAAGAGTGATATCCAGTCTCTACAAAGAAATAGAAAAATTAGTCAGGCATTGTGGTGCATGCCTGTAGTCCCAGCTACTTGGGAGGCTGAAGCAGGCAAGAGGATCACTTAAGCCCAGAAGTTTGATGTTGCTGTAAGATATGATGCAAGTGCAATCTACCCAGGGCAACAGAGTAAAACTCTATCTAAAATAAGAAAAAAAAAAAAAAAAAAAAAGATGTGTAGGCTAATACTAAAGGGGTCAATTAATGAAAAGGACATAATGATTCTAAATTTTTGTGCACTTACTATAAGAGTGCACATGAAACAAAATTGATAAACCACAAGGAGAAATAGATCCATAATTTGAGTCAGAACTTTCAATATCCTCTCTCAAAAACTGGTAGAACAAGTAAAATAAAAGGCTGGGTGTGGTGGCTCATGCCTGTAATCCTAGCACTCTGGGAGGCCGAGGCGGGTGGATTGCCTTGCCTGCACTCACAGGTTGGAGACCAGCCTGAGCAAAAATGAGACCCCCATATGTGCTAAAAATAGAAAAACTGAGACAAGAGAATCGCTTGAGCCCAAGTTGGAGGTTGCTGTGAGCTATGACGCTACAGCACTCTACCCAGGGTGACAGCTTGAGACTCTGTCTAAGAAAAAAAAAAGGAACAAGTAGGCATAAAATCAGCAAGCATGTAGTAGAAGTGAACAACACTATCAATCAAATTCACGTGGTTGACATTTATAGAACACTCTATAGAAGTCAATAACACAGGCTTGGTGCCCGTAGCACAGTGGTTATGGCGGCAGCCACATACACCGAGGGTGGCAGGTTCGAACTCAGCCCTAGGTCAGCTAAACAACTGCAACAAAAAAAATAGCAGGGCGTTGTGGCAGGTACCTGTAGTCCCAGCTACTTGGGAGGCTGAGGCAAGAGAATCACTTAAGCCCAAGAGTTGGAGGCTGGCTCAGTGCCTGTGGCTCAAGTGACTAAGGTGCCAGCCACATACACTTGAGCTGGTGGGTTCGAATCCAACCTGGGCTGCCAAACAACAATGACGGCTGCAACCAAAATATAGCCAGGCATTGTGGTGGGTGCCTATAGTCCCAGCTACTTGGGAAGCGGAGGCAGGATAATCGCTTGAGCCCAGGAGTTGGAGGTTGGTGTGAGCTGTGAGGCCAGGGCACTCTACCCAAGCGACAGCTTGAGGCTCTGTCTCAAAAAAAAAAAAAAAAAAAAAAAAGTTGGAGGTTGCTGTGAGCTGTGACACCAGAGCACTCTACCAAGGGCGACATAGTAAGACTCAATCTCAAAGAAGTCAATAACAAAAATTTCTGGAAAATCCTCTAATATTTAAAAACAAAACAATGCACTTAAACAATGCCAAAGAAGAAATAAAAAGAGAAATTAGAAAATATTTTGAACTGAATGAAACCACAGCATATCATAGTTTATGGGACTCTGCTAAAGCGGTAGTTAATGGGTAAATTTTTAGCACTACATAATTATATTAGAACAGAAGAAAGGTCTCAAAACAATGACTTTGGCTTTCACTTTAGTTAACTAAAAAAGGAAGACTAAATAAAACTCAAGCTTAAGAACCGAAATAAGGGGTGGTGCCTGTGGCTCAGTGAGTAGGGCGCCGGCCCCATATACCGAGGGTGGCGGGTTCAAACCCAACTCCGCCGAACTGCAACCAAAAAATAGCCGGGCTTTGTGGCAGGCGCCTGTAGTCCCAGCTGCTCGGGAGGCTGAGGCAGGAGAATCACGGAAGCCCAAGAGCTGGAGGTTGCTGTGAGTCCTGTGATGTTAAGGCACTCTACCTAGGGCGGTAAAGTGAAACTCTGTCTCTACAAAAAAAAAAAAAGAACCGAAATAAGGT
The DNA here is from genome assembly GCA_963574355.1 of Loris lydekkerianus. NCBI lineage: Eukaryota > Metazoa > Chordata > Mammalia > Primates > Lorisidae > Loris > Loris lydekkerianus. The sequence continues at coordinate 6,629 of CAUYPK010044465.1, forward strand.
TGGACATAATGGCTCATGCCTGTAATCCTAGCATTCTGGGAGGCTGAGGCAGGTGGATCACCTGAGCTCAGGAGTTTGAAACCAGCCTGAGCAAGATTGAGACCCTGTCTCTACTAAAAATAGAAAAACAGGGTGGCACCTGTGGCTCAGTGGGTAGGGCGCCGGCCCCATATCCCGAGGGTGGTGGGTTCAAACCCTACCATGGCCAAACGGCATCAAAAAATAGCCGGAATTTGTGGCGGGTGCCTGTAGTCCCAGCTACCTGGGAGGCTGAAGCAAGAGAATCACCTAAGCCCAGGAGGAGGTTGCTGTGAGCTGTGTGACACCATGGCACTCTACCGAGGGCGACAACATGAGGCTCTGTCTCAAAAAAAAGAAAGAAAGAAAGAAAGAAAGAAAGAAAGAAAGAAAGAAAGAAAGAAAGAGAAAAACAGGCGGTGCCTGTGGTTCAGCAGGTAGGGCACCGGCCCCATATACGCAGCGTGGCGGGTTTGAACCGGGCCTCTGCCAAACTGCAACAAAAAATAGCCAAGTGTTGTGGTGGGTACCTGTAGTTCCAGCTACTAGGGACTCAAAAGTTTGAGGTTGCTTTGAGCTACCTTGTCAAGGCACTCTACCCAAGGTGATAGAGTGAGACTCTTATCTTAAATAAATAAATAAATAAATAAGGAGAGAAGAGAAATAATACTATGTCACTGGTTCATGAAAAAAAAAAAAAAAAAAGGGAAAGACAAGAAAAGAAAAGAAGAAAAAGAGTTGAAATAAGCCAGGTGTGGTGGTGCCCACCTGTAGTCCCAGCTAATGAGGATGCTGATGTGGGAGGATTGCTTGAGCCCAGTAGTTGGAGGCTGTAGTGTCAGTATACAGGCTCCTGTGAATAGCTACTGGACTCCAGAGCCTGGACAACATAGTGAGGCCTGGTCTTATGAAAAAAAAAAAAAAAAAAAAAAAAAAAAAAAAAGAAAGGAAAAAACTCGGCTTGGCGCCACTGGCTCAGTGGCTAGGGTGCCAGCCACATACACCAGAGCTGGCAGGTTCAATTCCAGTTTGGGGCCAACTACAACCAAAAAATAGCTGGGCGTTGTGGCGGCCGCCTGTAGTCCCAGCTACTTGGGAGGTTGAGACAAGAGAATCACTTAAGCCCAAGAGTCTGAGGTTGCTGTGAGCTGTGATGCTATGGCACTCTACTGAGGGCAACATAGTGAGACTCTGTCTCAAAAAAATCAACAACAAACAAACAAACAAAAAACAAAAAATAAACAAAACAGAAAAAAACAAACAACAATAAAAAAACTCAACCAAAAATAATAAATATCAAAGTGGAAATCAGTGAAACAGAAAACAGGAAAACAATAGAGAAAATCAATGAAACCAGATACTTGTATGCCAGTGTTCCTTGCAACATTATTCACAATATCCAAATGTTGGAAATAATCCAAACATCCAATAGATGAAATGTATAAACAAAATGTGTTATAACCATACAATGAAACATTATTCAGCCATTAAAAAGGAATAAAGTACTGATACATGCTACAACATGTATGAACGCTAAAAACATTATGCCAAATGAAATAAGCTATACATAAGGAGAAATAATTTATGATTCTACTTGTATGAGGCATCTTGAATAATAAAATTCATAGAAACAGAAATCAGATTGGAGGTTATCAGAGGCTGGGAGAAGGGAGGAATGAGATTATTGTTTAATGGTTACAGAGTTTCTGTTTAGGGTGATGAAAGTTTTAGAAATAGAGGGTGGGTGATGTTTGCACAACTTTGTGAGTGTTCTTATGGCCTTTGAATTGTACACTTAAAAGTGGCTAAAATGGCAAATTTTGTTATATTTATTTTGTTACAAGTTAAAAATGTAACAATGTAATATACCCCAAACTGTTGAATTGCACACTTTAAGTGGTTGAACTGTAGAGTGGTTGAATTATTTATATGTCAACAAAGCTGTTAAGAAAAAGATTGCAGGCCAGACAGAGTGGCTTACACTACTCTGGGAGGCAGAGGTGGGAGGATCCCTTGAGCTCAGGAGTTGGAGACCTGAGCAAAAATGAGACGTGGTCTCTGCTAAAAATAGAAAGAATTAGCCAGGCATTGTGGTGGCCTCCTGTAGTTCAGCTATTTGGGAAGCTGAGGCAGAAGGATCACTTAAGGCCCGGAGTTTGAGGTTGGTGTGAGCTATGACTCCCCGGCATTCTAGCCAGGGTCACAGACTGTCTCAAAAAAAAAAAAAAAAAAAAAAAAAGGCGCAGACTGTATGAGTCCATTTTTTTTTTTTTTAATTTTTGTAGAGACAGAGTCTCACTTTATCACCCTTGGTAGAGTGCCGTACCGTCACACAGCTCACAGCAACTTCCAACTCCAGGGCTTAGGCGATTCTCTTGCCTCAGCCTCCCTAGTAGCTAGGACTACAGGCACCTGCCACAACGCCCAGCTATTTTTTTGTTGCGATTTGGCCTGGGCCGGGTTTGAACCCGCCATTCCCGGTATATGGGGCCCGCCCTACTCACTGAGCCCAAGCAGCGCCACCCTTTTTTTTTTTTTTTTTGAGACAGTCTCACTATGTCGCCCTCAGTAGAGTGCCTTAGTGTCACAGCTCACAGCAACCTCCAACTCTTGAGCTTAAGCGATTCTCTTGCTTCAGCTTCCCACATAGCTGGGACTACCGTCAGTCTCGGTGTATGTGGCTGGCGCCTTAACCGCTATGCTACGGGCGCCAAGCCAATGTATGAGTCCATTTATATAAAACTAGGAAATTCAAACATATATATAGTGACGGAAAATACTTTTTTTTTAGACAGACTCTTACTTTGTCACCCTTGGTAAAAGTGCTTTGGCATCATAGCGCACAGCAACCTCAAACTCTTGGGCTCAAGCGATTTTGTTGCCTCACCTCCTGAGTAGCTGGGCCTACAGGCGCCTCCCACAGCGGCCGGCTATTTTCAGAGACAAGGTCTTGCTCTGGCTCAGGGTGGTCTTGAACCTGTGAGCTCAGGCAATCCTCCCACCTTGGGCTCCCAGAGTGCTAGGACTACAAGCGTGAGCCACCGTGCCCACAGACAAAAAGGAATTCTTTTTTTTATTATTATTTATTTCATTTTAAATTTATTGTTAAATCATAGCTGTGTACATTTGTGCAATCAAGGGGTACAATGTGCTGTTTCATATACAATCTGAATTATTCTCATCAAACTGTTCAACGTAGCCTTCATGGCATTTTCTTAGTTATTGTATGTAGACATTTGTATTCTGCGACAAGAAGGAATTCTAACGAGCTCATTGCTTCATTGCCTTTAAAAATAATAATAATTTAATTATTTGTTTTAATTAATTTATTTTAGAGACAGACTCGCTAAATTTCCCAGGCTGGTGTCGAACTCAAGGGCTCAACCGATCCTCCTACTTCAAGCGATACTCTTGCTTTGGCTCCCAGTGAGCTAGGATTACAGGTGTGAGCCGCCTCCGGGCCTGGACATTTATGTTAATATTGGTCCTAAGGAGGAAACAGGACTTGGAGGGGTTCTCTGGGGAAGAGGGGGTGGTCTCATTTGCCAAACGAAAGGTGAGACTTGGGCACTACCAGACTAAGTAACTGGTACTGGCATTGCGGTCTAAATACTCCTCAATTACTTGAAGGTGCAGTTTAGAAGTCTGTGACTGGCTGACAGGCTGGCCCTAGAACTCCACTTCCCAGGAGGTCTTGGGGCGCGGAGTGGAGTCTGCGTTTGCCGATGGGGTGGGACTCCATCGCTACCCGGATGTGGCGGCGAGCTCGCCGAGTTTGCCAATCCCAACGCGAGACTCTCAGGAGGCTTAGTCAGTTGCCGTTGAACGTCGCTGGCGGACGGGTGAGATATTGCCGGGTACCCTTTATTGAGAAATCTCCAGCAGATCCCCACCTCTGATTTTCTCCCTTTCATTCTTCCCATCCCCTGGTATATTTGCCACTTTCTGGATGGAGGGAATTTGAGGGTAGGGTGAGGTGTGTGTATGTCGGGGAGATTTAACTAGCTGTTCTATTTGGGAATCAGGTGGAAGGTACCTCTCTGTCGCAGGCTCACGGGTCCATATGAAGCCCCCAAACTAACTACTCTTAATGGACAAGGATGTGAAGGAAGTGCGGATGGGCTTGTGTGTCTATTGGATGAGTCACTACGATCGCCTCTTCTCCGGTTAAGTTTCCAAGTGCAAGATAGTCTTCCCAGTCTCAAAGTTGGGGAGTTTTCACGTGGTTTCCTCCCCCCCCCCGCCCAGTGTCCTAGAGTTTCCTTTGACCTGTCTTGAACCAAATAAATCAGTCTTCAATGTGAAAAGTTCTCTTGATATAGTCTGTAACTTAAGTTGCAGAAGGTACAGTAAATAAAAACGGGGGGGGGGGTGTTCTGTTTAATTATTTCCATTTCAGAAAGTCCCAGAAGGCAATTTCCAGTAGATGCAGACTCAGACTTGTGGGAAGGTCGAAACTCTGAGAAAGTGTTACAAACAGTAGTACTTTGAGCTGCACTCTTGTATTGACTATTGCTGCTACTTTCCTATTGTGTGTCTAGCCTAAGGAGAAAATTGACTGCCAGGCAGATTATGTATGTGGAGAAGGATGCTTTATTAGGTGATACTCCTCTATTAAAAGTATGTGTTCTGTAAAATTTGGATTCAGTTAAAAGGCCACAGTCTAGGATCTAGAAGGCCACATGTGGCCCCAAGGCTCCAGGTTCCGGATTTGGGGAGCAGAGCTTCCCAAAGGGACTAACTCATAAGGCAGCCTTCTGGGGTCCCTACAACTCTGGCCTTTCTCAATTTCCAATCCTCTAGGCATACCTAAAGGTCACCGTCTATTTCAAGGTGCTACTGTGAGGCTTAAATAAGTTATGCGAAAGTACAGGCATTCAATTTTTAGTTTTCTTTTGCTTCCCCATAGCAACTTTTTTCTCTGTGTATTGTTTTTGTTTTTTTTGTTTTTTTTTTAGAGACAGAGTCTCACTTTGTCGCCCTCAATAGATTGCTGTGGCGTCACAGCTCACAGCAACCTCCAGCTCTTGAGCTTAGGTGAGTCTCTTGCCTCAGCCTCCCAACTACAGGCACCCGCCACAACACCTGGCTATTTTTTTTTTTTTTTGCAGTTTTTGCTGGGGCTGGGTTTGAACCTGCCACCTCCAGCATATGGGGCTGGCGCCCTACTCCTTTGAGCCACAGGTGCCGCCCCTGGCTATTTTTTTGTTGCAGTTTGGCCAGGGCCGGGTTCGAACCTGCCACCCTCGGTATATGGGGCCGGTGCTCTACTTACTAAGCCACAGGCGCCGCCCTTATGTTTTTTGTGTGTTTGTTTTTGGCCGGAGCGGACGTTGAATCCGCCACCTCTGGTATACGGGGCCAGCGCCCTACTCCTTTGAGCCACAGGCGCTGCCCTTGTTTGGTTTTAATATAGATTGTTCTTTTGCCACAAAACTGTAAGCTTCTAGCATTCCTAGCATTTAGGGTGTCTTAAAAAAAAAACACTTCTTTTATAAATCCCTCCTAGCAGTGTAGTGTCGGGGGAGTGGATGGACAGTGGGGATGATGAGGAGGAAAGCTGTGTGTGATCATTAACAGGACAGCATAATTTCAGATTCGGGAGCTGAGGTAAACTTTTCTCATAGGTGATGAACAACCTAAAATATTGGCCTTTCTTTTGTATCTCTCAGCTTTCTCACAGAGCCCACAACCCTTTAAATTTTGTTATTTATAACGAAAAGAAATACATTTCTTACAGTTAGGAAGCTGAAGCTAAGAAGTCCAAGGTTGAGGGGCTACAACTGGTTAACAGCCAACTATTTGCTTATGGAGAATCTGCAGAATCTTGAGGTGGCCGACATGGAAGGGGTCAAGAGTGCTCACTCAGGTCTCTTCCTCCTATAAAACCACTAGTCCTACTCCCATTTTAATTTATTAATCTATTAATGGATTAATCCATTCTTGAGGGCAGAACCCTCATGATTTAATCACTTCTTAAAGGCCCCATCTCTCAACACTGCCACATTGGGGATTAAATTTCAACATGAGTTTTGGAGGGGACATTCCAACCATAGCATTCCACTTTTGGAGCCCCTCCCCCAAAACTCATACCCTTCTCACAAATTCATTCCATACCCCTATCCCCAAAGTCTTATCTGTGAGTTTGTGAAATAAAAACAAGTCATCTACTTCAAGATACAATGGTGGGACAAGCATGGAGTATGCATTCCCAATCTAAAAGGTAGAAATAGGCAAGAAGAAAGGGTAACTGGCTCCAAGCAAGAGCAAAACCTGAGAGTGAATAATCTCCTTTGACTCTTTATGTCTGGCATCCTCAGCACACCGGTGTGGGGGTTGGGCCCCAATGCCTTGTGTAGACCTGCCCCTCTTAATAGGTTGGGAAAAATAGCTCAGTAGAGGCTGCATGTGGGACAAGAAAAGAATTTCTCTAGGGCAGGATTAGGATATAAAAGTATACGTCTATTTTATATTTTAGAAGGAGCGGGAGAGAAAAGCTGGGAGATGGTGTGGCATCCCAAAGAAAGAATGCCCGCCCTGAGGTCCAATAGGTAGCTGAATTTAAGCCGGACAAAAAAAGGCAATTGTAGTTGAATTCACAAGGAATTGTGAAAACTGGTTCATCCGCTTTTCCTTAGGCGAGGTTGAAGACATCCCATTGTCCGGAAACGCAGGAATTATTTGAGGCTTGAAGGTACAAATTCTAAAAGACAAAGGAGCTGATGAATGTGAAATGAATTTGCATTTCCTTTTGGTCTGCTGGTCTCTTCAAAGACTTGTGAAAACAAAAATCCGCAGGATGCCCTGTGAGAAAGTACTGATGTTTAAACTGTTAATTAGCAAATTGCAGGATTAGGTTTTTTCCCATTTTTGTAATTTTTGGAAGGGGGCCCGTCCCTTTTCACCTCTGATTTCTCTGGGCTGGGTCTACCCAGCTCTCCCTGGCTAGTATTGTGTACTAGTAGTTTTACAGTTCTGGTGGCTTGGTGGTGTTCTGGCTCCCATGACTTCATTAGATATTGCGGAGTGGGGGTGCGGGGTGTCTCTACCGTGGCACCACCCCTTAGACAAGTCTCTGCTTTGACTCCCAGGCTTTAGATGACATCCTTTGAAGTCTGGGTGGAGGCTGCCAAGCAGCCACAGCATTTACTTTTTTGCAAGCCTGCAGAATTAGCACCCTGGGGAGGCCATTAAGGTTTACAACTTGTACCTAGTGGAACTGCCTCTAGAGCAGCAGCCTCTGGAGGCTGAGCAAGCCAGCGATGTGGCTACCTATCCTCGGGAACCCCCCCCCCCCAACCGCCATCTTTGAGCCTGTGATTGGAAAGGCAGCCTCTGAGATTTGTGAAATGCCTTTGGGACCTTATTTCCATTGTGTTGACTATTAGCACCTGGCTCCCTTTTAGTTATGCTAATCTTAGTAAGCACCACACCTTTCTATTCCTCTTTATTTACTACTAGGCCAGATTGCCAGTTTCCCTTGTTTCTCTTTTCTCTAGCAGTTCACCATAAGAGGTTCAAAGTAACCAAGCAGCATCCTCAGCACTTTGCTGTTAGAAATTTTTTCTGCCAGGTACCCTAGTCCATTACTCTCAAGTTCATCCACAAAAGCCCTTTGGCATGGACACAGTTCAGCCAAGTTTTTTGCTAATTTATAGCTGATTTATAATAAAGATGGCTTTTTAAAAAATTTTTTTTGAGACAGTCTCAAGCTGTCAACCCTGGGTAGAATGCCATGGTGTCATAGATCACAGTAACCTCCAACTCTTTGGGCTCCAGCGATCCTCTTGCCTCAGGTTTTCTATTTTTCTATTTATTTGCTTATTTTTTTATTATTTATTTATTTATTTATTTTTGTAGAGACAGAGTCTTATTTTACCGCCCTTGGTAGAGTGCCATGACATCAGAGGACTCACAGCAACCTCCAACTCCTGGGCTTACGTGATTCTCCTGCCTCAGCCTCCTGAGCAGCTGGGACTATAAGCCCCCACCACAACGCCTGGCTGTTTTTGTTGTTGTTGCAGTTTGGCCTGGGCTGGGTTTGAATCTGCCACCCTCGGTATATGGGGCCGACACCCCACTCATTGAGCTATAGGTGCCACCCTATTTTATTTTTTTAAGAGACAGAGACTCACTCTGTCGCCCTAGGTAGAGTACTGTGGCATCACAGCTCACAGCAACCCCTCCAGCTCTTGGGCGTGATTCTCTTGCCTCAGCTTCCCAAGTAGCTGGGACTATAGGTGCCTGCCAGTTTGTTGCAGTTTTTCCCGGGCTGGGATTGAACCCACAACCCTCGGTACAAGGGCGCCAGTGCCCTACTCACTGAGCCACAGGTGTTGCCCTATTTATTTTTTTAGAGACAAGAGTCTCACTTTATCGCCTTCGGTAGAGTGCTGTGGCGTCACAGCTCATAGCAACCTTCAACTCCTGGGCTTAGGCAATTCTACTGCCTCAACCTCCTGAGTAGCTGGGACTATAGGTGCCTGTCACGCCTGGCTATTTTTTTGTTGCAGTTTGGCCTGGGCCAGGTTTGAACCCGCCACTCTTGGTATATGGGGCCAGGGCCCTAGCCACTGAGTCACAGGCGCTGCCCAGGTTTTCTATTTTCAGTAGAGATGGGGTCTCCATGTTGCTCAGGCTGGTCAAACTCGTGAGCTCAAGCAATCCATCTGCCTTGGTTTCCCAGAGTGCTAGGATTATAGGTGTGAGCCACTGCACCCGCCCAGGATGGGAATTATTTATATATTTAAGACAAAGTTTCACTCTTTTGCCCTGGGTAGAGTACCATGGCCTCATAGCTCACAGCAACATCAAACTCTTGAGTTCAAGTGATTCTCTTGCCTCAGCCTTCCCAAGTAGCTGGGACTATAGCACCTGCCACAATGCCTGGCTATTTTTAGAGACTGGGCCTCACTCTAGCTAACTCTGGTCTTGAACCTGTGAGGTCAGGCAATTCACCTGCCTTGTCTTCCCAGAGTGCTAGGATTACGGGTGTGAGCCACGGAGCCTGGCCAACAAGGATGGCTTTTTTAATCTAGCCCCCAATACCTTGTTCCAGGGGTGGCGAACAAGTTCGACACAAAGAGCCAAAATTTTAAACTGTGAGAGTCAGAGAGCCACACCACGCAGTGACCTGCCAAAACAGACAAACACACAAAAGCATATAATTTTAACAATAATATATTAAACACATAA
>CAUYPK010044468.1:0-21867 GCA_963574355.1 Loris lydekkerianus
ACTGGCCAGAGATGCCTGGAGTCCTGTCTCCCCAGACTCGCTGTGCCCAGTTTCAGGGAAGCTGTTACTCAGTCACCATCTTTAATCCTCTCCTGATATAGAAATTTAGTCAGCAGTATTAAAGTAAATAAGGAACTCTGTGGGTAACACTCATAGGTTAAGGAGATATCTCTGCAATTGGTGTTTGTTTTACCAAAAGGAAGATGAGAATACACACTGTCTGTAGGAATTTTTTGGGTGTGTGGGGCATCCAACAAAACTAAATCAGAGATTTTTGGAAGGATCTAAAATAGCAGTTCTCAACCTGTGGGTTCTGGCCCACAGGAGCTCTATTAAAGGCTCGCAGCATTAGGAAGGTTGAGAATCACAGATCTAAAAAAAATGTAACATACCTAACTATTAGGCACATAATAGACTTATTTACACTTACTGAAAAAGCCTTTGTACAATTTAAAAGCACACATTTTATAATAAAAATAAAATACTATTTCAATCAATTTGTAAATTAATTTATAAATACCTTGATGTTTTGATTCTGATTGTTCTAACATCAGTTTTTACCCAGAATCACAAATAGTATAACATTATACTCTGTTGCATGAAAAGATATAACAAAGTCACCTTTTGTGATAACAAGAAGTTGAACATTGTGTGATTTACACCTTTCCTATTCACATCCATTCTACAAGTTTTGATGGAGGTGATATAACCAGATGGTGACAGCAGAAAATTGTAACATATGTGCATACTTGCTCAGAGGTTAACATAAGGCTAACAGAGATTGTGATAGCATTTGAAAATAATACAGAAAAACATAGGTTAAATGTGGTAACTAAACATTAATAGTAGGATTTGAAAATATTTACTAGGGAGCCATGTTAATAGAGCAGAAACTTGGAGAATAAGAAGTCTTTACTTGGTCTAAGAGGGAACAAACTCTCCATAGGACACAAGAAATGCAAGTGAGGCAGGAGCAGTGACCCATTGGAGAATCTGTAGTGAGTGGAGAATGGGAGGCTGCAGAAGAGGCTGAGAGGTCAGGGTCATATCCTGTCCTAAGGACACACGGGGGCAAAAGGAACAAAAACAAGCAAAAATGCTAAAAATCTTCCTCAGATTAAAAGAACAGTGGGATTTATAGGAAAAATACAGGTAAGAAATTGTGGGAATTAATTCATTAGTGAAGTTGAATATGATGTATCATCTTCTTTGCTGCTCTGTGTCCATCATATCTGTAGAGCTTATAAGGGAACCACAATGACAATATTTTTGCATTCTCTGATGTTTCATTTCAGTGGAAAGTCAGAAAATTTAACAGAAATCAAAACTATAGGTGGAAGAGCTGTCCTTGAGAACCCAGAGAACAGGCCTCATACCCAGAATGGGATGGATAAAGAAGACCTGTAGGAGGAGGGACATTAAGCAGATTCTGGAGAATGAGGACCAGAGAATCCAGTGAACAGGGGAGGGAAAGAGAAGAGGAAAAAATGTGAAACACAAGTTGTAGGCAGACTATAGGACAAAGGGCCTCAGTTTGTTTCATGCTGTTGAGCAGAGGCTGCATTCAGTCCCTTCTGACGTTGGCTTCCCTCCCATGGCAGCAGGCTTCAAACAACTATCCAATAAGATAGTTTGTAGCAACACAGAAATCATGTATTTATGTAAAATAATCACCTCATTTTCATGCTGTCTACCTGTAGTGTTATGTTGTATCACACAAGTCACAGTTTCTGTCCAAACTCACAGGAGGAGATTAGAATACAAAGTTTTATATAGAATGAGGTGAGGATCACAGGGCAGCACCTTAAGTTCTGGCACTTCAGGTTGTGTTCAGTCTGGAGCCAGTTCTCAGTCTTCATTTGTTTTGTGTGACCTTGGCATTTGTGAAAATAACTTATCGAGTATTTTGTACAATGTATCACAATATGTATTTATCTGATGGTTTCTCATAATTTGACTAGGATTATAGGTTAATATAGACACATTTATCTAACTTTCAAGACAAGAAAAAACTGAACAATGTATTTTTTTTTGGAAATACAAACTCAGAAAATACAATGACATACAAGAAGGAGGGAGTGACAAATAGGGTAGAAGCAAGGATGGAACTGGGGAGATGCACACAGAGGGTGAGAGGGACACCATTCCATTTTATTATGTGTGACAGGGAATTTTTAAAAATCAAAATAAACTATTCTATTTTAGAATAGCTTTAGATTTACATGACAGTTTTAAGTGGTTCATTCTGGGAGGCCACGATAGTTAGGTTGCTTGAGCTCCTGGATTCAAGATCAGCCTGAGCAAGAGTGAGACCTTGTCTCTACTAAAACAGAAAATCTAGCTGGTGTAGTGGTGCTTGTCTGTAATCAAAGCCACTCAGGAGGCTGAGGCAGGAGGATTGGTCAAGGACATGGGTTTGAGGTTGCTTTGAGCTATGATGCCAGGGCACTCTACGCAGGGAAACAGAGTGAGAATCAGTCTCAAAACAAACAAATAAAAACAGTTTTAAGTATGTACATACAGAGAGTTACAAATTGTTACCTTATTTTTAAATTCTTATTAACCTCTTACATTAGTAACAGTCATTTTTCACAACTGACAAACCAATGCTATTTGTTGCTGTTATACTTTAGAATCCTTCCACTTGCTGGTACTGCAGTGTGCTACAGTAATTGCATTGATTCCCTGACAGAACCTACTATTAATAATTTCTTTAATTTTTTATTTTTATTTTTGTTTTGGGTTAATAGTATTAGAAACAAAGATCTGGACATGGGCTTTACTTATTTTTACTAGGGGATATTGATTCTATACTTTGTCACCTGGCAGAGAAGGAATTTATATGCGTACAATATTGGACAGTTAAATTTGTGAACTCATCCAAGAATAAGCATTTTTACCACATTGCTGATTATCACTATATTCACCTTCAACATAATCCACTTGGTAAGCTATGTACTAACACAAAAATCATTTTGAAGAAGAGCAAATGTATTCCTGAGATAAATGTGCTTGGTGATAGTGTATAATCCTTTTTTCATGTCACTGATTTGTTCTGCAAGCATTTCAGTGAGAATTTTTACCTCTGTATTAGTAAGGAATACTGGTTTTTTATTTCTTGATAAGTTTTTTTTGTCTAATTGTGGTATCAGGATAAACTGACTCAGAGTAATACATAGTAAGTGGTCTCTTTCCCATTATTGTTCAAAAAATGAGCGACACATTGGTATTAACTTTTTAAGGGATTGTAAAGTTCCACCAGTGATTTTATCTTGACCTGTGAATCAATTCCTAATGTCAATCACATGAGTGTGAAAAGGAACCATTCCCCAATTGAGGCTTCAGTTGAAAACTTAGCTTTTCCATCAACTACTTCTGGATTTTTGACCCAGATAAACTGTGAGTAATGTATGTGGTTTTGAGCCACTATGTTCTGTAGTAATTTGTTATGCACCAACTAATAAGTAGCACACCTGATGGTAAATGTAATGTGGTATCCTGGATGAAAACCTGGAATAGAAAAATGTCATTATTAGAAAACTTGGTAAAATATCAAGTAACTATGTAGTATAATTAATTGATTTTAACATTGTAGATAAATGAAAAGTTACATTAAACTGTATTATTTGTACATCTTTCCATAAACATAAAATTATTTCAAATTATTTTTATTAGCCATATTCTTACTTTGTCACCCCAGGTAGAGTGCAGTGACATAATCGTAGCTCACTCCAGCGTCAAACTCCTGGGCTCAAGTGATCCTCCAGCTTCAGCCTCCCAAGGAGCTGGGACTACAGGCATGTACCACAATGCTTGGCTAATCATTTCTAAAAAGTATTATTTAAGTATAAAAAAAGAAACAAAGACATCAGCTAAAATCTTGGCATCCAGAAATAAATAGACATATGGGGAGTGAATAGCAAGGTGGGTTTCTGTAGCTAGTTAGCATTCCAACCCCAGGTGTACCTGCTTCAGGAGCACAAAATGAAGCTCCAGGGAGTTTCTTTCTCTTTCCACTTCTTAATCAAACTTCCCATCACCCAGTGGCAAGTCAGTAATCATATCTTCAAGGCAAAATTCCTATCTTTGACTATCCCAGAAAGCCCCTATTTCAGGTATAAATTTTACCAGTGTATCTGCATAATCTCAGATTTCTGAAAGCATAACTTCTATAAATTAGAAGCCAAGTTCAATAAATGTCATAAACTGGAAACATGAACTATATTTCCACATTCATGACAGTTTTTTCATGAGATCAAAATATCAAAACATAACTATAACTTCAACCTTTAGGGAAAGCTATGTTATAATTTTTAATTATTCCTTGTACAGGCTCCATTGAGAATTCCTTGGGACCATGCACTCTGTTGACATTCTCATCATGGGATTGCATTATGAAGTCCAAATGCCACCAGGTTAGCAGCTGAGCAGTATAAAATAAAATAGTTTCTAATTAAGGTGGTTTGAGACAGTATATTCTTACAAAGACCTGTATATAAATTTCTATGCACCATGCTTTTGTTTAGAGAAGGCCCAGGGAGTGATATGTAGGTGCTGTGCACAAGGGGAGCAGGCTAGATAGAGAAAACAAAACAGCAAGCTGCATCCAACATACCCCAGCATGTTATGTGATGATCAAAGAGATAGATACAGGTTGGAAGTGACTCTGCTTATGTGCTGGTTAAATACAGAAGTCCAAAGCAGAAAAGAGTTCTCACTCATCTCCCTGAACACAGCTTTCTATTCACAGGCCAGTATGATCTTTTGACCAGCAGCAGAGTTATTTCCAGAGACCATATCTACCAAATCTGAAAGGACACAGGGCTATATATCAGGCTCCTGTTGACAAATTACAAATGATGTGCTGTCACAGGAATAGATAACACAGTGCTGGTCACAGAGTCCTCAGACTAACAGCATGGAAGATGTGATTTCCTACAGTGTGTATCCTGCTCATTTCAGAAGTTGGCCAAGTCCCACAATTCTCAGAAAGATGCCACTGCAGATGAACTGTGAACTTTGTAGCCCACATCACAAGCCATATCCCTACACGTTATCTCCACACTCCAGTTCATGAGAAGTTTAATGGATGAGCACTCATCTATTGAGATTATGACTTCATATTCACTGAATTCAGCCTTTTTGGAGTCTAAAACTCTAGATTAAAATTTAATCACCATCTTAAACCATAAATGATATAATTTTATTTTTTACTCAGTGTAGTTATGAGGGAACATCAGAACCCATTCCAATATTCAAGCACCTAAAAGTAAAATTGACAATAATAGTGAGGTGGCAGGGCAAAACCTTTTGTTGAGACAATAATTTATTTACTTCTACAGTGACCAATGATAAGGTGATTGTATGATCACCAGCCCTGTGAGTAAAAAGACTAATGGGAATGAGGAAAAAGAGATAGATGCAAATGGCATTGTCAATGGGAAGAAATCAAACTCTTTAAAATAACTTAAAGAATTTTATTATGAGCCACACATGAGTAACCATGTTCAAGAGCTTCACTCAAAAAGCATCATGAAAGTGGTCTTATTGTGGTTGGAGTAAAGCTTGGTTTTGTACATTTCAGTGAGACAGGAATTATATGTAAAGTCATAAATAAATACATGGAAGGCACACATTTGTTTGGCCAAAAAAGTCTGTAGACCCACCTATAACTTGTAATGGCTTCCCAAGGGATTACACATTATAGGTAAGTTTAAAGACTCTTTGAATTGTAATTGGTTAGTGACACGAGGACTTGGAATATTTTAAGATAAACAAGTATGTTAATCAGACAAGCCACCGGACACATCCCAGACATACAAGTATAACCAGACTCAAGTGATCTGTTAGCAAATTGAGGACCTGCAGATTTGTCTTGAGTAGCCTTAGGCCTGTCAGTGAATTAGGAAGGATATCTCCAAAAAGGGAAGGGGACATGATGAGGCATGACTGACTTCCTTCCTTTTCTCAACAGTTCAACTATAAGGTTTGTTGGTGGTCCCCTTAACCATAAGATAATCAACTCAGCTGGAAGGATTAAATTTTTATTTTATTTTATAATGTTCTACTTTTGGCCAAGATCTGCCATAGGACATATTGTCCTATGACAATATGTCCTATGGCATATTGGACAATTAACAAGACATAGGACATAGGACATATGGCATAGGACAATTAACAAGATCTGCCATAGGACATATGCCATGGGACATATTGTGTCCCATGATCATTGGGGTGGGGTGGCTACCTGCCCTGGGTCCATCAGGCCCTCAGTGAAATCCTTGTGGCCCAAGGGACATAGCAACCCAAAAAGGCTTACAGCCAATTAAGTGTTCTAGGCCAGGTGGGATGGAGGTTACAAGACACTCATCAACCCTTGGAAACCTTCCAGGCAACATAAGAGTAAAAGACAAAATGTCAAAGGCAAGGAAACAAAACTGGTTTAACTGTAAGTGTTGAGCTACTGTATTCCTGGGTTTAGTTGCAGACATATAGCTATTTGTTTTATGAGACTTAAGCATTATTAACCATTGTAAGCTAAGGAGTTTAGAGACTTTTGTTATTCAGTAATTTTATTTTCAGTCACTTTAGTAGTTTGTCCTAAGGTAGCAGATAATCTTTTGTTACATGTTTATTTTCATGAACTCCATGACTGAGCACAATTCCACTTGGGAAGCTCTAAGTCTGTGGGAAGCAGGAGATTCTTTATGGTTGAGATGGATGTTTGGCCCCTGTCTTGAAAAGTTAGGGTCTCTCATGTAGCATTTTTTTTAGGCTTCTGTGTGCCCTTTGTTGATCTGGAGGGTCTGAACTAATTCTACACCTCAAAATTGGCCCTTACAATCTCACACGCTCCCTGTTCCATGATAGTCCCTGTGTCTGGGGAGAAGATGGTTGTGTTTTAGCAGCAGAGTATTGGTAGTGAAAAATAGGTTGGGCCTGGAAGGATTTAATAATTTAGTTCTAGAAATACCAGGTAAAGATTGCAAGTAACTTAATGCATGACTCTGCCAAGCAAGAGAATCAGTAATGTCTTAAATAAAAAAAACATAGAAAATATTTTAGTACGTTTCATAACTTACACTTCAGAAAGCAAATCTTGAAACATAGGTGATTTTAACCTGTTGTTTGAGAAGAATCAAAGTAAAATTATAATTTCTTGTGGATGGTAAATGTGTTAGAATAGTCATTTAAATATATAAAGTAGATTTGTTTACTTTTGTGCATATGACAGTTTTAGCATTATAATTATTGATAACATGCTGAGGTATATTAAAATTTTAGGAATCTTATACAGTTTTGAAATAGATTCACAAAATATTCATACAAACATAACTCGAGCAAAGTGAAACATCATTTCATATTTCACAATGTTTTCTACATGTTTTTAACATAACCAATAAACCTGATAATTTTCTCTTGGATTTTTAGTGGTCCTATTATTAAAAAGGTAGTGTGAGGTTAAAAGACTGACTTTGGAATTTTGTTTTTGGAACATTTGTTTCATGTTACAGTGTTAAAGAATTTCTTCAAAATATAATCACAAATTACCACAAAATAATAGACAATATAGGAAGTTATATGGTTATAAACTTTAACTCTTTTAAAGTTTGGTTTTTTCCTGTTAGTCAAAAACCTAATAAAGACGTAGCCTGACCTTGGGAGGTCTGGGAAACAAACAAACAAACAAAAATAAAATAAAATAAAATAAAGACTAAAATAGACATTATCTTGATAATGTGTAAAATCTTTATTTATTTGCAGCAAGCCACCTAAGAGGTTAAAGAAAACCTTCTGTAATGTGGTGGTTTTCTGGTTGCCTTTGTATGGAAAGCTCATATAGATAACTAGGAAGTTAAACATGATGAAAAGTATATTTAAATTAATCAGACACAGTAAGAATGTGACCAGAGGTACAAGTGTGTAGTACATTATAGAGGACTGTGAATATGAAAACTAGTACCTTCAATAGGAACAAAAGACCCTTAGCAACAGTTTGAGAAGTTTTCTGGCCACATTAGGTAATTTAGATGTATTGATAAAGATTAACAGTATGCTGTTGTTACACCCAATATTCGGGGTTCCCAGTGACCATATGAGAAAGCCAGACACTGATGCAATCACACGAGGGCATTTATTCAAGCTCAACCCTGGGCTGTCAGCACTCCCATATGCAGGTGGGACCAAGAGCCTCATGCTCATGGCCCACGGGGTTTTTATGAGGGGGAAGCAAAGTGTGGTCCTTGGATTGGTTATTTCTTGTGCCTATACTAGAGTTTAAAGCTGATTGGGTCCCGCCAATTTTAACGGGGGGAGAGGGGGAGGGCAGATGCACTCCTGGAGATAGGGAGGGATGTGGCTTACTAAGAAACAATACTAGGAACTTTCAGGTTTTCTAAGCATTGAGGATGAAAGCCCAAAAGCCCAAAATGGCATCAGAGCATCATTGGGCCCTTCATTTCCCCCTTCTCCTTGTAAGAATATGTCCGTATCTTGGGACCTCAGTAGTGAGTCTGGGATCATCAGGGAAGCTTAAGAGCTGAGACTGGGCTCTGAGAGCCATGAGTTTCACTGCCCCAACTTGTTCTTTTATAAAATTTATAAGCCTATTAATTACACATGGTCCTATTGTTAAGGCTAGTAAGAGCAGGATTAAAGGTTTAGCTATGGTAGAAATAAGGATGGTAAGCCATGGGGACCAATTAAACATAGCCTCATACCAGTGCTGGGCTTGCTCTCTTTCTTGTCTGCATCTCTGTAGTCCTTCCCGTACTAGGGTCATGGATTCTTTAACTGTCCCAGAATGATCAGCATAAAAACAGGATTCCTCACCTAGAGCAGCACACAATCCTCCTTGATGCAAGAACAGCAAGTCAAGCCCCCTCCGGTTCTGGAGCACTACGTCAGAAAGGGAAGTAGAGGGAGTCCTGAAGTAGAGTAATGGATTTTTCTATCCTTTCTATATCTAGATCGATGGCCGCTGGTAGTGCCCCATAGTTTTTGTCTTGGAGGACTAGAGCTGAGATCCCAGTGCCCACCCCTGCTAACCCAGTCCTAAGAGGACGGAGATGGAGAGTGCTGTCACAGGTTGCCTTTTGAAATGAAGGCCTGTGCTTTCAATTCTCTGAAAAACAGTTTTTTGCTTATGGTAAATTAGTCTAGTATCAGTTGCACAAGGTTGCATTTAAGACCCCTGAATGTATGCATGGAGCCAGGCCTGTGGAGCAAGCCCACCAGGCATCTTTGGGAGGGCAATAAATACCTGATTTTGTTCCACTGGTAGATATTATTATATAGGTGCCTTTGGGAGGTGGGCACACATCCCATGCAAGTTCCCTTCCCTGAGACAGATTGGAGGGTAAGGAGAGGATGACCATGCTGATGCCAGTGGCAAGCTGCAGCCTCACCAGGAGTAAAGCTATCATGGAGGGCTACGCCATCATAGTAGATGGGTTTCACATCAAGACAGCCTGCATTAGTCAACTCCGGCCATGATTGTACCTGATAGGTGCTGACAAGAAGGTCCCAAATAGGATTCGGGGGCCCAGTGAGCTGAATTGGTGAGGGACTGAGAAAGGGACTAGGAGAGAGAGGAGCAGAGGATGTAGAGGTGGGGAGTAGGGGAAGAGTGGCCAGAAACAGTGGGTGTGGTTGCAAAACCATGTTAGGACCAATAGCCAAAGAGGGGTCTGAGTTGGGGGTGGTATAAATAACTTTTAAGGTGAATGTACCCCCTTTGTCCATGTAGTACATCTGAACTCTGTCGAACAGACAAATTCCCCAAGTCTTTCTCCATTCCCATCCTACTGCATTTCTCCCTGCTGCTGTGAATCTGATGAGTACAGGGTCACAAAGTTGATCTGGAGGGCTCCGTGCTCCCAGTTGCAGGCAAAATGGTGGGGCCACCGAGGCTCACCATACTGTAATGAGGTCCCTTTTGTAAAGGGGATCCCACCAGGTTTGGCCCATGGAGACGCAACTCCAAGCTTGGCAGAAGAAATGCTCAGCTCTGCCACACATGTCTACCCTGTAACCAGGGCACACATCATAGTGACTGGTATCCTATCCAATGGTTACAATTAAATCATCTAACTCTACCTGTAGAGCTGAATACCAGTCGCCCTGAGGGTGTAAGCCCCAGGTATGGTTTAGAATTCTTCCCTTGGCTCCTCCCAGGATCTGCCAGGTGATGTTAAAAGGTCGGTGTGAGCTGAGGACTTGGTGTGAGCTTGAGCAAGGGGCACATACAGTTAACAAGAGTGTCAGGACTGTCATCAGGGTGACTGTGTTGTATGCTTGAATTTGAGCTTGAGTTGGCAGGGTCTTTCTCGAGCTTCCATTGTGGGATATAATCCTCCTTGATGGCAAACGGATCTGCCAACCGGACATGGGTGTGATGGACCCATGCAGCGATGTCGACCTTGAGTGCAGTGGGAGTGGTCAGGATCACAGTGTAAGGCCCTTTCCACCGTGGTTCGAGAGTCTCCTGACACTGTCTCTTGACATAGACCCAGTCCCCTGGCCAGAACTTGTGAGGCTCTGGGATCAGGCCTGCTGCGTAGGTGGCACTCAGGCTGGAACAGTTATCTTTCTGAACCTGCTGGTATCAGCAGAGGGAAAGGAGAAAATCTTCATGATTTGCCTCTGTTAAAAGATCTATGTGGTTATTTGGAATAATAGGAAGTTGTCTCCCATAGAGAATTTCATAGGGACAGAGACCTAGAGTATAGGGGGAATTTCTGACCCTATATAAGGCAAAGGGAAGGAGAATCACCCAGTTCCCGCCAGACTCCAGGGTTAATTTGATTAAGGTCTCTTTTAAAGTTCTATTCATTTTTTCTATCTGTCCTGAGCTCTGGGGCCTGTACACACAATGTAATTTCTAGGTTGTTCCCAGTGCTGTGGCTACCCTCTGAGTTATTTGAGATATAAAGGCTGGCCCAATGTCTGATCCCAATGTCAGTCCATACCTGAGAAGAATGTCCTCTAGCAGGATTTTTGCCACGGTTTGAGCAGTTTCATGTTTTGTGGGGAAGACTTCTGCCCACCCTGAGAAGGTATCTACAAAGACTAAGAGACATTTGTACTTATACTGACTAGGCTTAATTTCAGTGAAGTACACTTCCCAATACGCACCAGGCTTGGTGCCCCTTGAGTAGTAGGTCCGGCTCGGGCATTAGTGAGCTGGCAAGTTTTGCAAGCATTAACTATCTGGTCCACTTTTGATCCATTCTTTTGATCTTAATTTGTGCATGTCAGATTAGATCTCTTAACTTCCTGCTGCCCATATGGGTTGCTTGGTGCATGCACTGCAAAATGTCTAGCCCAAGCTGTACAGGGAGGATGATTTTCCCATACGCTGCACACCAACGACAGTTATACTGGGAGGGGTTATGTGCCTGAGGAATGGTGCAGATCCAGGCCAAGTCCTTAGGGGTGTATTTGGGCTCTTCTGGCAGGACTGGAGGCCCAGTGTCGGGTAGATTAACTGCCAGGGCCTGTGTGCCTCTGAGGGCTGCACTTCTGGTGGCCTTGTCTGCCTGATGATTTCCCTTTGCCACTGGGGTAGTGGGCTTTTGGTGTCCTGGGCAATGGTTTCCTTGGCCTAGAACTAAAGCCTTGGTAAGGGCAATTAATTCAGCCTGTTGGGCAGACGTTTCAACTGGAAGATGTTCAGCCAAAAGTGTACCTGCCTCAGAGACCACTGCCACCTCCAAGTACCATTGATTATCTTTTATGAAACTACTGCCATCTGTGAACCAGGTCTCCTCAGCGTCCCATAGCGGTTGGTCGGTCGGGTCTTGGCATGTGCTGTGGACTTGGGCTAGGATATCCTGGCAATTGTGGAGTGGTGTCTCCACATCCAGGTTAGGCAGGAGAGTGGCAGGGTTTAGGGCAGTGCTGGTCAGGAACTGGATTCATGGTGGGTTTAGTAACAAGCTCTAATAGTGTGTTAGACACACATTGTTAATCCACCAGTCTGGGCGTTGTTTCAAGACCCCCTTGATGGCATGGTCAGCAACAGTTCCTGCCCCATGGTGAGTTTGTCTGCATCCTTTACAAGCAACCCAGTGGCCGCCACAATGAGGAGGCAGGGGAGCCATCCTAATGCCACCAGGTCTAGTTTTTTTGATAAGTAGGCTACTGGGCAGGTCCACGTCCCCAAGGTCTGGGTCAACACTCCCTTGGCTATCCCTTTATGTTTGTCTACATAGAGATGAAATAGTTTTGTAATTTCAGGGAGCCCCAAAGTGGGGGAAGAAAGAAGAGCAGTCTTAAGTCTCTGAAAGGCTAATTCTCTTTCTGTTGTCCCCTTGAAGGGGTGCCCCTCCCTCGTGGCTTCATAGAGGGGTTTTGCAATTTCAGCAAAGCTTGGTACCCAAAATCAACAGAACCCTGCAGACTCCAGAACCTGTCTCACCTTCCTGGAGTTGTTTGGGGTCGGGATCTTGAGTAAAGTCTGCTTCCTGGCCTCAGTGAGCCACCTTTGACCATCTTTAAGGGTGTGTCCCAGGTAACTTCCAGTTTGATGACAGATCTGGGCCTTCTTCACAGATGTCCGATACCCCCAGTCCCCCAGTGTGACAAGTAGGTCTCGTGTGCCTTGTAGGCAGTTCTGTTCACTGATGGCTACCACTAGAATGTCATCTAAGTATTGGAGGTGGGTCAGGTTGGGGTGCTGCCTGCATAACTCACCCAGGTCCTTGGGCATGGCCTCATCAAAGATAGTTGGAGAGTTCTTAAACCCTTGTGGCAAGCAGATCCACGTTAGCTGTCCATTGATGCCTCTCTCCAGATCACTCAACTCTAAGGCAAACAGGGCCTGGCTCTGGGGCACCAGCGACAAGCCGAAGAAGGTATCATTTAAATCTAATACCATATACCAGGTCTGGGACAGAGCCAGTGAGCTTAAGAGGGGTTTGGTACAATTGGGTGAATGTCCATTACCCACTTATTAACCTCCTGGAGGTCTTGAACTGGCCAGTAATCATTAGTGAGGGGCTTTTTAACTGGTAACAAGGGTGTGTTCCATGGGGACTGGCAGGGGAACAGAATCCTGGCATCTAGTAGTCGCCGAATGTGTGCAGGATTCTGTTTCTGGCTTCGGGGTCATAGGGTACTGCCTTACCCACACTGGCTCAGCTTCAGGCTTCAGCTTGACTATGATCGGGGCCTGGTGTTTTGCCAGTCCCACTCCCCCCATTTCATCCCAAGCTGACAGGTAGTTTAGCCACTCAGAGATATCTGCTTGGCTCGGTGGCAGAGGTTGTTCATGGAGTTGATACTCATCCTCTAGGCTCAGGGTGAGTACATGAACAGGATGCCCCTGTCTGTCCATAACCTATGGCATTCCTTGTTTGAAAGAAATTTGTTCTCCAATTTTACTAAGGAGGTCTCTCCCGAGTAAGGGGTAAGGACAGTCTGGGATGACCATAAATACTTGTGACACTGGCCTGCCCCTATGTCCACTGTTCTCTGGGTGCTCCATGAGTATTGTTTCATCCTAGTGGCTTGCTGCACCCAGGATTTCTTGGAGGCTAACTTGCCTCCACTTTTAACTAGCACTGAGTGTTGTGCACCTGTGTTGACTAAGAAGTCTATTGGTGCCCCTTCCACTTTGAGGGTTACTCAGGACTCAGGGAGCGGATCTGAACCCCATCCCCTCTAGTCACTGAGTTCCTCAAGTTCTAAGATGTGGGCTTGGTTACAAGGGAAATCCTCATTGTCCCATTTTTGGGGACATTCTCTGGCCCAGTGGGCAGTTTCCCTGAAGTATGCACACTGATTCAAGCCGAGGTTGAATCCCCCAGGGCAATTCCCAACCTCCTCCAGTGGCCAATTTCCACAGCCTCCACTCCTTCTCTTTGGAGCTGCGTTCCGTGGCACTGAGCAGGATCTTAGTGAGGTCCTTGGTTTGCTTGTTGCTGCCACGAGTCTGTTTTTCCTCTGGGCTCTCTCGGTTGTTGTATACTTGTTCAGCCACCACCAGCAAGTCCTGCAGGGACTTCTCTGCCAACCCTTCTATTCTCTGAAGTTTTCTCTTAATGTCTGGAGCTGACTCATTAACAAAGCCATTATAACCACTGCCTTACTATTCTCCGCCTCTGGATCCATGGGTGTGTAAGTGCAGAACGCCTCCATGATCCACTCTAGGAAGGCGGAGGGGGACTCATCTCTCTCTTGCTGTACATTACCTACTTTGACCAAATTACTTGGCTTCTTTGCTGCTTTATGAAGACCCCACATTAGAGTCTGGTGGTAAACTCTAAGGCTCACCTTACTGTCTGCCATATTAAAATCCCAATCTGTCCAGGTCAGTGGGAATGCAGCCTCAATTAATGCTGGGTTCATGGTTGGCCACCCATTGTCATCCAGGATGGACTTCTGTGCCTCTGCCAAGATTCGATCCCTCTCCTCGGTAGTGAAGAGGACCTGTAGCAGCTCCCAGTAGTCATCCTAAGTGGGCTGATGGGTGAAAAGGATAGAATCTAATAGGTCAGTAAGGGCAGTGAATTTTTCTGAGAACTTAGGGTTTTGCATTTTCCAGTTGTATAGGTCACTCGTGGTAAAAGGCCAATAGTGCAAGGTTTCCTCGTCAGGAGGGCCCACCACCCGGAGTGGTAAGACCATAGAATCCACTATAGCCTGCCCAGGCTGTCCAGATGTGTCACGTAAGGCCCTCCTGCGGGTATGCAGTTGACTACCTACAGGTGGCGCTGCTGCCGCTTTAGCCTCTCCTGGAACTGGCTGGGCACTATGGCATGCCTGGGTCAAGGGAAGGTAGGGCAGGGGAAAAAGTTTTTCTGGGCTTGCCTTGCTCAGCAACACAGGATACAGGGGGGTGGAGGCAGGGGGTCTAGTCTCTTTGGGCTTAGGCTTTTCCTGCAGGGTGCTGGAACAGTTTCCAAGCACTGTGCTGGCCTTGGTTTTCTCCAACTGGGATGGTAAGATACTTTTCAGCCAGGGAGGGGGGTCCTCAACCAGGTCCTGCCAGGTGGTAATGTACGGGATCTGATCAGGATGGCCTGTCTTGGGCCTGTAGAGAATATCCTTAACCTGGAGAATAAGGGAGAGGTGAAAGGTTCCTTCAGGTGGCCTTCTGACGTGGAAGGTCAGCCATTTGCTCCTGCAAAAGGTCTCAATTTTATTTTTCTTCACCACTAAACCCAGGTTCTGGGCTCGGGCCCGGAAGTCCTGGAAGTGGTCAAGGATAAGTGAAAGGGGAGTTGTCTCAGTCTGTCCCATCATCAGAGTCTCCCGGCCAACACACAACACAACACATTCTACAAAAACAAAGGCAGACATGGCTGTGGGCTGAATTGAAGCAAAACTGAAAGTGAATGGATGGTCTGGAGCTCATCCACGGGTGTAGCCCAATCCTACTCAAAAGCCCTAAGGGGATCAATTCCACATGATCCCCACTGTAGGGAATCCACACCCCAGCCTTCCCCTAGGGAGGTGGGAACATCTTCTGCTACCTCTGGTCATTGGCCCTCCAGTACATCCACCTAGGCCGTCTTCTGACCACAACCCCAAACCTGCATAGCACAGAAAGAATTCACAAAGACAAAGACACATACACTTAACGGCCCACCAGGTGGGGTCTTGGGGAATCCTGGACAAGCCCCCAAATGTTACACCCAACATTAGGGGTTCCCAATGACCATACGAGAGAGCCAGGCACCGATGCAATCACATGAGGGTGTTTATTCAAGCTTGAGCCTGGGCTGTCGGTACCCCAGACGCAGCTGGGACCAAGAGCCCTGTGCTCGTGGCATGTGGGGTTTTTATGAGAGGGACATAGGATGAGGGGTATGGGAAGCAAAGTGTGTCCCTTGAATTGGTTATTTCTTGTACCTATACTGGAGTTTAAAGCTGATTGTGTCCCACCAATCTTAACAGCCAGAGGGCGGATGCACTCCAGGAGATAGGGAGGGGTCTGGTTTACTAAGAAATGAAACTAGAAGAAATGAAACTAGGAACTTTCTGGTTTTCTAAAAATGGAGGATGAAAGCCCAAAAGCCCAAAATGGCATCACAGCGTCACTGGGTCCTTCACTATTAAGTGATACTGGAGAAAAGTATTATTTTCTTATTCTTTAAGGTAAAATATGCTGATGTTAGGTTTAGAATGGGGCAGGGAGCAGAAGAAATTACATAAGCTGATGTAAAGTTGAAGATAAGACTTACCAGCCCAGCCTTTTTAAGGGGAGAAAAAGGTAAATTCAGTGAGTATTGAACTCTGATGTTTTTCTTTTGCCCAAATTCTTTTCTGAAGGGCCTGATGGGTCACATGTACAAATGATAAAATCACATTAAACAGGATTTGTTAATCCAATATCATGTTATTTACTTCCCAACCTGATTCCAGTATAGCATCACATGATAGATAGAAGACCCCTTGTCATACCTCAGGCCTCCCAGCAGATCCTTATGTCAGCTCAAGCTAACCTCCTGTCTCCACCAATTTAGCAGGAAGCAATTAAATCTAGTCTTTGTCCTTTTTCTCTAACAGCAGGTAGA
The DNA here is from genome assembly GCA_963574355.1 of Loris lydekkerianus. Taxonomy (NCBI): domain Eukaryota; kingdom Metazoa; phylum Chordata; class Mammalia; order Primates; family Lorisidae; genus Loris; species Loris lydekkerianus. Next base: position 16,524 of record CAUYPK010044468.1, read on the forward strand.
GTTTCTACTCAGAGAGGGAGAACTGATTCAGGACAGGTGGTGCCAGGACCTGCCTCCTTAGCCCTAGTGGTGTTGGTGCAGCAACAGCTGGCAGAAGAACCAGCAGGCTGGAGGGTAGACAGGGGGACCCTATGAGTCTCCAGGAACTGGAGGGGCAAGAGTACTGCTAAGGAGACACCAGTACCTTGGTGTATCTTTTCCCTTGCACTTCTGGCTGAACCGGGAACCCCACCTTTCCTAGGGCTGGTCAATTTCATGGCCTGTCAATTTCATGTAAGTTACCTAGGCCCAAATTAGAGGGATTGTGGCCCTTCATTAACTGAGTTCTGGCTCCCTGCTGCTAAATGTAAGGCGGAATGTAACTTTAGAGGACCCATGCCTGCTAAATGTAACAATGAGTTTTGGCTAAATAACCCCTTGTGACAATATATACTCCTGAGCAGAGAGCCCGGAGAGAGACAGACAGAGGGAGCTAGAGAGCTCTTTCCCTAAACTGAGTTCTCTCTGCCAGGAGCTTTGGTGTTTTTATATATATTTTTTCTTTTCTGCAAATATATTCTCTTACCACTGATCTGTGGTCCATGGATTCATTCTTCGTATCACTGAGACCAAGTGTAAGGACCAAGTTCTCCATTTTGTTAAAACTACCATATATACTCGAGTATATATGGTAACTTCATCTTGTCCCTCAGTCTTCATTTTGCAGCTGCATACCAAAGGGGTTAGGCAACCTGCTCCCTCCCCCACCCCCGTCCTTGCCCCATGATCCACGCCCTTGCACAATGTCTGCTCCGAGCAATAAAAACACTCACCCAGACAGCCAAGGACAACTGCTGGGTCCCCTAGACACCTATCAGCTCACCCAGCGGGTCACCTCACACCCCTTCCCTTTTCTTTCCTTTCTGCACCCTTAAAAACCTTCCTCCTTTTCGAGATCGGGGCTTCTCTGCTCTCCTGCTGTGCCAGGACCAGGGAGCCCAGGCTTGAGCTTGTAAATAAACAACCTTTTGCTTTTGCATCGGACTTGGTCTCCAGGTGATTTCTGTGGGGGATCCCGTGACTTGGACACAACATGTGGGGGCTCATCCAGGGTCACCCTCCAAAATCACTGAGTACCTGCTCCGGAGGTGAGTGTGTGTGTGCCGGCATTTATCTCGTCCTGTTCAATATTGAATCTGTAGTTGGGACATGGAATCCCTGGCAGAGTAGAAGAGGGGACGCCCTGTGGATGGGGGACTAGAATGGGGATTCCCCAGCTCCTGGTCAAGAAGACCACAGAGAGGTGATCCTTCTGGTTGAGAGACAAGGCAGGTCGCGACCGCCAGATGGGGTTACACTGTTGTCTCATTTTCAGTTTTGCCTGAAAACCCGCAAGGGCAGGCTTCTGTCTTCTGGAGGAATCTTAGGTGTTATTTGTTTTATCTTTGTTTTATTATATTTGGAGGGTGACATGGGACAGACATAGATGACCCTCCCTCCCTAACTTTGACTCATTTCCAGGACTTCAAAGACAAAGCCCCAGAGTACAGCTTTAATGTGTCCAGAGGTAAACTTGTGTTTTTTTTTTTTGCAGAAATGAATGGCCGGTATACCACATTGGATGGCCACCAGAGGGCACTTTTCATCTCCCTATTATCTTTCAGGTCAAAGATATAGTCTATCGATGTGGGACCAGGCACCCGGACTAGATCCCATATATAACTGCTTGGCAGGACCTCGTGGAGAACACACCATCGTGGTTAAAACCCCTCCTTCCTCCATCAGGCAAGGAAGTAGCTAAGCTCTGAGCCTTAAAGGAGAAAATGGAGAAATTGCCCCTCCCCAAGTCCTCCAAGGAGGAACTGATCCAGAAGTGCTCTTCTCCCCTCCCTATCAATCCTCACCTCGGTAGGGACCCGTTCCTCAGAATCTGCCAGGCAGCGAGGCCACTCCAGCCCCAGGTCCTGAGGGTAGCTACTGGAGATCACCTCACACCTGCCATAAAGCCCTGCCCGATCTGATGGCAAACTCCACAGTGTTGCCTCTCTGCGTGGTGGGCCCTCCTGATGGAGTGAACCCCCCGGCCATACCACTATTTGTCCTTTACCACAAGTGATCTCTATAACTGGAAAATGCAGAACCCTAAGTTCTCTGAAAAACCTACTTCCTTGACTGATCTCTTAGACTCAATTCTTTTTACCCACCAGCCTACCTGGGATGATTGTCACCAATTGTTACAGGTTCTTTTCACCACTGAAGAACGGAACCAAATCTTGGCTGAGGCCAGGAAGGCTGTTGAGGATGCAGACAAAAGCCCCACCACCAGCCAGGCTCTCATTGATGCCGCTTTTCTTCTTACCCCAATTGGGATTTTAATATGGGAACAGGTCAGGTAAGACTCCAAGTCTACTACCAGACTAATGAGGGGTCTCCATAAAGCAGCTAGAAAGCCAACTAATTTGGCCAAGGTAGGTAATGTACAGCATGAAAAGGCAGAATCTCCAGCAGCTTTCTTCGAAAGAATTGTGGAGGCATTCAGCATGCATACACCCCTAGTCCCTAAAGCTGAGGAAAATAGAGCAGCAGTTGTTATGTTCTTTGTTAATCAGTCAGCTCCAGACATTAAGCACAAGCTGCAGAGAATAGATAGACTGGGCAAGAAGTCTTTGCATGATCTCCTAGAAGTTGCTGAAAGAGTCTACAACAACCATGAGACCCCCCAAAGAAAAGCAAACAAAGGCAGCTAAAAGACAGACCCAGGAATTAGCCAGGATCCTCCTGGCCTCTACAGCTGCGATATTGGATGAAAGAAACAGGCAGCTGTGCCAACTGGCAGCAGGAGGTAAGGAGGGCTCCCCAGGTGGGGAAATGCTCCACCTCCAGAAAGACCATCTGCCTATTGTAAGGAACATGGACACTGGGCTCAGGAGTGCCCCCAAGAAACCACCTCCAAGACCTTCATGTCTCACCTCAGTGCCAGTCTTGGAACTGAGCGGGCTCGAGGGTAGGGGGGTCAGGGCTCACCACCCCTCCCCGAGCCCCAGGTAACTCTTAGAGTGGAGGGGACCCCAATTAATTTCCTGGTAGATACCAGAGCCAAGCATACAGTCCTGACACAGGACCACGGCTCTATGAATGCCAGAAAATCATGGTCCAGGGGGCCACAGGCATCAAACAATATTCATGGACTACCCAAAGAACCATGGACTTAGGCATGGGCTGGGTATCCCACACGTTCATGGTTATCCCAGAATGCCCCTACCCTCTTCTTGGGTGAGACTTCCTAACCAAGGTAGAGACTCATATCATCTTCAAAGATGAAAGACCCCTTGTCACAGACCAGTATGGGAGTCCCATAGAAATACTCACCCTATAACTTGAAGATGAGTACAGACTGCACCAGCAGGAGTCTGAGGGCCATCAGGTGACAGATGTCACTGTATACCTGAAAACCTACCCCCTTGCTTGGGATGAGACTGGAAGAGTGGGGCTAGCTGCCCACCGACCACCAATCATCATAGAGCTCAAGCCAATGGCTGAACCCATAAGAGTATGGCAGTATCCCATGTCTCAAGAGGCCCAGCGGGGCATGACACCTCACATCTGGAGGCTTTTTAAGAGCAGGATACTACTGCCCTGTCAATCTGCGTGGAACACTCCCCTGTAAAAAAGCCACTGACTAATGACTAGAGACCAGTCCAGGGCCTAAGAGAGGTAAACAAACGGGTACTAGACATCCACCCCACTGTCCCAAACCTTATACACTATTAAGTGCTCTCACCTCTGATCGAGTATGGTACACTGTTCTTGACTTAAAAGATGCCTTCTTCAGCCTCCTGCTAGCCCCCTAGAGCCAGGCAATGTTTGCCTTTGAGTGAAACGATGAAGAGCAAAGGATCCATGGTCAACTTACCAGGAACCGGCTGCTGCAAGGGTTTAAGAACTCCCCCACCATCTTCTATGAAGCCCTACACGAGGACCTGAGTGAGTACTGGCAGCAGCACCCTCACCTAACTCTTTTACAGTATGTAGATAACATTATGATTGTAGCTGAGACAGAAGCGGAATGCCACGAAGGCACCCAGGACTTTCTGACTGTATTAGGAGCTCTGGGGTATTGGACCTCTGCCAAGAAGGCTCAGATTTGTCAACAAACTGTGAGTTATCTGGGGTACATCCTTAAAATGGGCAGCGGTGGCTGTCCCAGGCAAGAAAAGAAACTGTTCTGAAAATACCCACCCCCACCCCCACCACACAGCGAGGAGTGCGGGAGTTCCTTGGGTCAGCTGGGTTCTGCCGTCTGTGGATTCCAGGGTTTGCAGAGATAGTAAAGCCCCTCTATGAAGCTACCTGGGACATCCTGCCTTTCCAGGGGAGCACAGAACAAGAAAGAGCCTTCCAGGCCCTGAAAGGAGCTTTGCTCTCAGCCCCGGCCCTAGGACTTCCAGATATTACCAAGCCGTTTCATCTGTATGTAGATGAGCACAAAGGCATAGCAAAAGGGGTGCTTTCTCAATCACTTGGTCACTGGACCCGGCCAGTCGCCTACCTGTCAAAGAAACTAGACCTGGTAGCGGCAGGCTGACCCTCATGCCTATGCATTATTGCAGCTACTGCATTGCTAGTTAAAGACGCAGATAAATTAGCTTTAGGGCAAAAACTGTTGATCACGACCTCTCATGCCTTGAAGGGGGTCCTCAAACAGCCACCACATCAGTGGGTTAGCAATGCCTGACTCGCCCACTACGAGGGCCTTCTGCTGAACCCTCCATGAATCCGATTCCTACCAAAGACCTCTCTTAATCCGGCAACCCTACTTCCAAAGCTGGACCTAGATGCCCCCCTCCATGACTGTGTTAACATCCTAGCCCGGGTTCACAGTGTATGCCAGGACCTTATGGACCAGCCCCTCCCTGATGCAGAGGCCACCTGGTACACAGATGGGAGCAGCTTCATACAAGATGGATGCAGGTACGTGGGAGTGGCAGTGGTGTCTGAGACTGAGACTGAGACTGAGACTGAGACTGTATGAGCAGAGCCCCTCCCAGATGGGACATCAGCTCAAAAGGCTGAGCTTATAGCTCTAACACAAGCCATGACCCTGGGGAAAGGCCTAAGACTTAACATCTATACCGATAGCTGATATGCCTTCGCCACTGCCCAAACACATGAGGCAATTTACCAGGAGAGAGGATTTTTTACAGCGGAGTGAAAGACTATCAAAAATAAAAATGAAATACTCGACCTCCTAAAATCCTCATGGCTTCCCCAGAAACTAGCCATTATTCATTGCCATGGAAATCAGCGTTGCGATTCCACCATAGCCAGAGACAACCAGCAGGCTGACCAGGTCGCCAGAACTATA
>CAUYPK010044469.1:0-21401 GCA_963574355.1 Loris lydekkerianus
CCATCCCCAGCTCAGTCAGTCATGGCTCACTGAGAAGAGCCTCTGGGCTCAAGCATTATCCCTGGCTGACCCAGGGATAATGGGCAAGGGCCTGGGGCTATGGCTTGCCAGGGTATGATGCTCTCTGGAACAGGATTCAAATAACATCAGAACCTACTAGCAATGGGCTAGGGGGATAGGGAAAGTGGCAGTGGCACATGAGCTCCATGTGGACTTGCCCTTCTAAAAGCAGGAGGGTAGCCAGGCAGGTGCCTGTAGCCCAGCTACTTGGGAGGCTGAGGCAAGAGAATCGCTTAAGCCCAAGAATTTGAGGTTGCTATGAGCTGTGATGCCACGGCACTCTATCCACGGTGATAGCTTGAGACTGTCTCAAAAATAAATAAATAAATAAAAATAAAAACAAAAATAAAAGCAGGAGGGACCCAGATAGAGTAGCAAAGAGGCAGGGTGAAGGCAGACTTGGAATAGTCTTTGGGGAGGCCCTAGTTGAAGGCTGAAGCCAGGCAAGCAGGCAGCAGCTAGTCCTAGGGGACCTGGGGGTGGGGTAGAAGGAAGTGCAAGGAACAAGGCCAATCCCACACAAGGAGCTGAGGCTGGGGCTTCCTGGAGACCTGCAGTCTGTGAAGCCATTGCTGCTTCTGTGAGCTGTCTGTTTGTTGACTGAGAGCTATCCTCCCCAGAGGGATAGGACACCCCACTGTATGTCATGCTGTCTTCATGAGGGGTGACAAGATGGGGTCTGGAGCTTCTAGGGGGTCACAAGGACATAGGCTGGGTCCCTCTCGTACTTTCCACCCTCCCCAGCTTCCCGCTGTACTCCTCTATACACCTGGCAACCATTCAAGCACATCCATGGATGATCCTTGGGGTGAGGCAGGGCCCACCTGCTTCCAAGGAGCCATAGGCTATACCTTAGAAACTCTGCCCCTGCACTCTTGCTCATAAATGAGGAAACTGAGCCCCAGAGGCAGAAGGCCTTGCCCAAAGTGCCATGAGGCTGAGGTCTCCATCTGTCTTTCTCCCAGGCCCTGGTTAATGACTATTTCCAGCAGAAGGAGTGGGCTCAGACTGCAAACTGGATTTGAGCTGCTTCTAGCAGAGTGGCCTTGCCTTCCAGAGCCCTCAAAGCCTACTTGCTCTGCCCCCTCCCTTGGGGTCCAGACTTAGAGAGATTCCATGTGCAGTGTACTGCTCATGGAGGACTGCAGACTGTCTGCTTTTCCCAGTAAGAGCCCTCCACTCTGCCCTGCTGCCTGCTTCATGTGGGCTGGGGAATAGTCCTGGGCCAGTTCCTGACCACCCTCTCCAATAGCCCTGCTATAGAGTCTCCCTGTTCCAGACAGGCTGTGGCTCTTCCAAGGGCTTCTCTGGGAGGCAGATCTGCTCAGCCAGTTCAGAGGAGATATGAGTAGAGATGGGATCAAGGGGCCAAGTGGTGTTGCAGGACAGGGCAGCAGGAGGATGTCTAGCCTTAGACTCCTCCAGGGGCCATCTGTCTGTGTTCCAGGTGTCAGGCAGGGCTCTTTGCTACCCTGCCTCCCCCAAGTATGGGGCTTCCAGCAGCCCAGAAGCCCCTTTGTCCTTTTATCTTCTCTGCCTCCTTGGTGGCAGCATACAAATAAGCATCCCATTTGGGGCTGAAATTCCAGCCTAGTTGTCCACTCCACCACTAGGGGTCTGGGACTTGCCAGCTACACACTATTCCCCCGCCCTGAGATCCACCCACAGTGTCCAATCCACCCTCACTGCACACTTTCCCCAGGACCCTTCCCCCATCTGCACACTTGGACCAGCACCTTCACCAACCCCGTGGCCATATGGGCACATGACCCTGTATGTGCAGACACACAGTCTCATAGCCCTTGGCCCTCCCCTATCTTGTTGACACTCATGGGCCACTTTGAGGCCCTTTCCCCTCCCCCATTGCCACCCTTCATAGTTGGGAGTGGGGAGGTTTGCATATGGGGCACCTAACCTACTAGTGAGCACCTAAAGGTGAGAGCCAACGCCCACAGGATCCCAGGGAACTCCCTGGGCAACCCCCAGACACATGTATCCCCTTTACCACCCTTCTCAGGGACGCTCTGCCTCCATGTCCCAGCCCTGTCTCAGCCAGCCTCTCTTCTTCCCAGTCTTCCCCCTCCCCCCTCATTAAGCCTCCTAAACCCAGCGGCTCCCTGAAGCAGGAAATTGCATTCTGCCAAGATTAAATGGACTTGAACGCCCTGCCTCTGCCCGCAAGGGAGGGAAGCTGAAAGGAGCCAAGTTTGCTGGGGGTGGGGGACACTGAACCCCTGGTTGGGGACATGAGACCTAGAAGGGTTGGGTTTTTCAGAATGGGTTGGGGCTTCCTGAAGGGCACAGGGGAGAAGATGGGGCCTGCTAGGAGGCAGGGGCTGGGTATGAGTGCCTCTCCTCCTGCAGTGGGAATGAGAAGCCACTCTGTGGAGGGGGGGGCAAGTTTTGATTGGGGGGGAAGGAAAGGAGTGGAAGAAAACTGCAACTGGGAGGTGAGAGAGGATGCCTGTCAGGTTGAGATCTCACCCACAGGAAATAGGAAATGAACTTTGAGGGATGTACTTACTGCTTTTTGGAGTATCCAGAGGGAGGGGCTGGCACACTTCACGTGCCCACTGGCCCATGGTCTAACAGAAAGAGGACAGTCAGACCAGTCAGGGACCTCTGCATGCCCTTGGGTCCTTGAGGAGCCCTGCACAGTCCTACAGGATCCTGCAGCCCCTGCTCTGCACTGTCTGGAAGTTCCCCATTAAGACCAGAAAGCACACAGGGTGGCCATGGGAAGAGATATGCTAAAGGTCAGCACCCTCCAAGAGAGGCCCAAAGCCTGTTATCTACACAGGCCTCCCCTTCATACAGAGGGGAACAAACATCCCCACTTCCCAGATGAGAGCCAGGAGGCCCAGACAGGTTGCCCACCACCAGGCCAATTTCAGATGTGAAGGGGAATAAAAGAGGGGTTATGCCCTTCCAGTCCCTTCCTTCCCCTGGTGGGCCTCCAATGGGGCCCTGAGCTCAGCTCTGAGTCTAGATCAGGCCTTTAGAGCTTAGTAAAGCCACATGGACCGGAGGAGAAGGAAGGAGCACAGCTGGTCTAAATTGGTCAGGTGTCATCCCTAGGAGCACCCATCCTGGAGTCATAATCACAGGTGAAAATGCTTATTCAGCCCACTATGTGCCAGCCTGTCCTTGGCATGGGGGCAGTGGTGGGCATTGGGACATGGGAAGGACAGCCCAGCTCAGTCAGCATGGTGGCAGGGAATGGACGGCCATGGGAAGAGTCTTCCTGGAGAGAAGCAAAGAGGTTATCTGGAGAGAGCCTGAAAGAACTTTAGCCTGGCTGAACATGGGCAGGCAATGGCCGGTCATGAAGCTGAGAGCTTAGAGATCGTGGCGTCATTGGGCAGGACTGGGGCACTGGACAGCTGTGGGAACTTCTGTGAGCTCCAGAGCAGGGCTGGGGGCTGTCTCCCTGACAACCCCAGCCATGCACACTCAGTGCCCCTGCCCCACTGGCTCCAGGACTCTGTTCAGATGCTGCTGCCCATTTTAGGCAACCTGAACTGGGCAGATAGTTCCCCAGGAAGGAGGCTGGCTTCATCCTTGTGACTGTTAAAAAATGGGCATCAGGGCAGTGCCTGTGGCTCAAGGAGTAGGGCGCCAGCCCCATATACTGGAGGTGGCGGGTTCAAACCTGGCATCTGGCTAAAAACTGAAAAGAAAAAAAAAAAAAAAAAAAGTTCCCCACCTGTCCAGATGTAGGGAACTGACTCTTTGTGTCCTGGAAGGGGAAGGCAGGCTATAGGGTAGATGTACACTTGGCTGGCACATCCATGGTCATTCTGACAGGCGCTAGGGGAAGACAAGCCAGTCCTTGGGAATGGGGCACTTGCTAGAGCAACAGTGATGTTGGGCTTGCTGGAAAGGGATACAGCTGAGTCTAGATAAGGCTGAGGTGACAGGTAATCCCCACAGTCTGCTCCCCCAGTGTTCCTGGCCTGAATGTTCCCTGATCATTTCCTTGCTGGGTTCTTAGACTATAGTCAAGTCAGCAGAGCCTTCTGCCAGTGAGATCTGAACTGGCCTTTGGGTCACTGATGAGCAGTGAATCAACACCCTGCCTCTGCCTTGTCCTGGCTTCATGTCCATAGGCTAGCCACTAAGGGCAAGCGGTGCTCCTAGCACCTCTCCCTTGACCTCCCCTCTCTCTGCCCTCCCTCAAGATCTGCTCTCAGAGAAAGCCTGACAAGGCTGAAGCCAGCCCCAGCCATGACAGACTCCTCTCTGGTCCTGACATAGCTTCCTGCTCTGGGCTGGAAGATCAGCTAAGGGCTTCTCCTTAGAGAAGACCCTATGGTCCCTCCTGAGTATCTCATATCCTCTGTGGCCCCCATCACAGGTCAGACCACTTTGTATGTGCTATGTCTTCTTTTTCCAAGGGACTGTGAGCTCAGAGAGAATGGACACCACATTGGTGTCACACTAAGTCACACTTAGTTCCCAGGTCCTGATAGTACTGGGTAATAGTACAGTCACCTGACTGAGTGACCACAAGGTACAAGTATTTTTGCAAGAATTTAAGGCAAATTTATTCACTGCCTTGCACATAGGACAGCTTGTGTGTCTTTCTTTTTCCTAGGCTCTTGGGTGGAGAGTAGGTGGACTGGGATATGGACCTAGCTAGATGTGATTTCTGCCTGCAGAGTTCAAGGAATCTTCCTGGAAGTCAAGACTGGGAGCAAGGAAAGGGTGCCATTCCCTAGCTCCAAATAGATCTGGGAGAGTTGGTCTGTTAGTATACTAGAAGATTGGGGAAGTCTATTGAAGCCAGGGCTGTTTCAGGGGGTCTATGGAGATGAGTACCATTAGATGAACTAGGAGGGCTTCTTAAGCCTCTAATCTCTGGCCTAGTCAGCCAGCCTCCATGACCACCCAATATCCCCATCCTCCCAGCTCTGGTCTGCTCCCTGCCCCTATAGCTGGGTTGCCTCACAACCATCCCTATCCGTTAAACAGCAGATAGTGTGAAAGCCTTAGCTCCATGCAGGGGAAGCCAGGCCCTTTACTCCCATATAAGGAGGCCCATTTAACCACCCTATTCCGGGTAGAGAGTGTTTTTTTTTTTGAGACAGAGCCTCAAGCTGTCGCCCTGGGTAGAATGCTGTGGCACCACAGCTCACAGCAACCTCCAATTCCTGGGCTCAAACGATTCTGCCTCCACCACAACGCACGGCTATTTTGGGGGGTTGCAGCTGTCATTGTTGTTTGGTGGGCCCAGGCTGGATTTGAACTCGCCAGCTCAGGTGTATGTGGCTGGCATTTTAGCTGCTTGAGCCACAGGCGCCGAGCCCCGGGTAGAGAGTCTTGCCTTGGCAAATTGAATAAATGCCTCCATCCCTGTGCCCTTGACCTGCCACACTGTGCATTGCCCTGCACTCACTGTCCAGCTTCCAAGGCCACATAGATTACGAGCTGTGGGATTTTGGACAAGTCTCCTGCCCTGTCCAAATCTTCACGGTCTCTCAGGTGTAAATCTGGGATGTTTACCTTTTGTCCCACAGGTGGCTGGCAGAACATATACCCTGCGTTTGGGCTGGCAAATCATATGGGATATAAACAGTATTGGCATTTCTTCAGCTTATCTTTTAAATGTGCTCTAGAGAGGCAGGCCTGTGGGCTCTGATATCTGGTTCTAGAGCCTAAGGACCACGCTTCACCACAACAGAGCAATTCAGGGTTTCTTTCTTTTTCTTTTCTTTTTTTTTTTTGAGATAGTCACACTATGTAAACCTCGATAGAGTGCCATAACGGCACAGCTCACAACAACCTCAAACTCCTGGGCTTAAGCGATTCTCTTGCCTCAGCCTCCCAAGTAGCTGGGACTACAGGTGTCTGCCACAACGCCTGGCTATTTTTTGGTTGTAGTTGTCATTATCAGGCAGGCCAAGACTGGGCTCAAACCCACTAGTTCCAGTGTATGTGGCTGGTGCTCTTAGCTTCTGAGCTACAGGCACTGAGCCTGGGGCTACTATTTGAAAAAGGAGATTGGGGAGGGTGGTGGTCATCCCAAATCAACTAACTGGTCTTTGGGATTTCTGTGCCTTGGGCAAGGAGAAGTGGGGACTCAGGGACTCAGGCAGGGGCCTCAACTCAGGGGCTCTTTGTTGCCCCCCCAAGGTTGCTAGTTCATCTTTCCCCCAGAGCGGCTGTTGTTAGGGTCTTGGCTCTTGTGCCCAAGGAACGGGGAGGCTGGAATAGACTTCCCTTTGGCCCTGACACCTATCTGCTGGTCGTACAGTCCTTGGCTGTAGGAGACCAAGCCCAGGGCTGCTACAGGGAGTTATAGTGATGTTCAACATCCATCTAGAGAGAGAAGGGTTCACTACCCAGCTGACTGATGGAATAGGAAAATAGGTAGAGGTCAGAGCTAGGGGGAGGGCAGAGGTTGCCCCTTTTGCAGGACTCTTCCAGATTTCTCCCTCCTCAAAATCTCTTTTTTGGGGTATGGAAGGGCCCCACCTATAGGAGCATCAACCTGTCACAGAGACAAGTCAAGGTAAGAAAGAGATACATGTCCACAAGGCAGGGCTGGGTTGGGCATGTGCCTGGAGCCCCATCATACTGAACTCAATCTATTCTGCTGGTGAGGCACATGCATCTACCTGTTCGAGGCTGTTATCTCCTCTTCTTCCAGCCAGGATGGAGGTGGGAGCAGGGAAGAGATGCTGGTCCTCATAAATTTACAATGACTAGACTTAATGAAGCAGGTGCCTAGGGAGTAAGTGCTCTAGTGGGAGAGAGAGGGTGGGACTGGATAGTGTCTACATCCTCTTCCCTCCCTCCAGCCTTCTTCTCAGATGCCTTTTGCCCAAATCCGTCCAGCCTAGGGTTCCACTAAGCTAAGCTCCTTAGCACCAGGATGCAGCATAAACAACATCTGTTCCCAGTTGTCCTAAGGTCTGAGTCCCAGTGTCTTGAGTTCCCTCTCCCTAGATCAGTGGTTCTCAACCTTCTTAATGCTGCGGCCCTTTAATACAGTTCCTACGGGCCGCGACCCACAGGTTGAGAACCGCTGCCCTAGATGAATCCTCAGGACACAGTGGGGAGGCCTGGGGAGATCCCTGTTGACTCTCCCTGCTCCTATGTAAGCACATAGCCACTGCCCACACTCTCACTTGGGTCTCTCAGGTGTGCTGGCCCCTGACTGTCAATCCAGGTGAAGCCTTCATCTTTTCACTGTAGACCTGACCCTGGGATGGGAATGAAGAGGAGGCTATCCTAGTCTCCTGGGTCAAATCTGGGTGGACAAGTTGGGGAGGAATTGGCCCTAGTCTTCCCACCAGCCTCTCTGACCCTCCACCTCTGGCTGGTGGCTGTGGCCCCCACACCCTTCTAAGATTCAGAGAGGAAAGAGAAGAAACGAGGTGTCTGAGGATGAGGATTGAGGGGTGGAAATTACCTCAACTGAATTTTAAAAACCCCTGGCTAGTTACCATAGTAACAGAAAGGCACATCCCATCTCCATGGCAACAGGCAAACACCAAGGTCTGCTGCTGGGATTGGGGATTTGGGATGTGGCCAGAGGGGGCAAGCAGAAGAGGCTGGGTCTGGGCTACAGCAATTGGGGGCAGGGGTCTATCCAACATCTGATCACTGTCCTAACCTTTCCAGGGGGCCAGAAGGCCAGGCTAGGCCCTTCTTCCTGGCAGTGGGGTCATAGGAAATTGGATTGCCAGGAGTAATGCCCTAGTTCCCACCATCCTCTCCTACCTCACACTGCCTATGGCCTGCTTAACTGGGCTCCTAACTGTCCAGAGCTTGGGGTTGGGAAACCATTGAACTTGGCTCCTGAGTTACAATTTGGAAGTCACCATCATGGGTCACTGGTCCTCAGGAAGAAGTGCAAGGCCTGATGCCTGAAGGACAGCTATGTAATACTTTGAGGACAATGATGCAATATAGCACCCTTGAGGGGTGCTTTATACACCTGGGGAATGACCACACATACCTGGAGCATGGTTCCTCAAGCTGGCAGTCCTTTTCTCCAAGGACCTAGCCTCCAGGGATGAAGGAAGAAATCTATCATCAAGACCCTGATTTAGTGTGAGGGCCCAGGGAAGTATAGAAAGGCTCCTGTTCTGTCACCACCAAGGACACTCTTAAGGAAGCCCCAGGCAGCCTGGCAGCCAGAACCACAGGTGACATTTGACAGGTCCTGGTGCAGGCTCAGGACTGACTTGTGCAGCCACTGGGTCCCAACTGACCCTTTCACACTCACAGGCTCCATGCTAGCATCTGGACATTCAGGCTCATTGGCCCGATGGCCTAACATTTTACCATGAGAGCAGCTAGTCTCTTGGGTTACCCAGTGACGCCATATGATGCTTGTTAGATGCACCTGGGAGTACAGTGACTCCTGGAGTATCAGGATTTTCCATTAATGCATTAGTATTTTCAAGGTTTGAAGATTATATGGGCTGCCTGTGACCTTGGAGATCTGGCTCTGTGTGTGTGTGCACACGCACACACATGCACCGCTGCACACCCATGCATGCAGGACAGTCAGCAAAAGAGGTGTGGGAGGGTATCTACTCTCCTAGACTGCCAGCTTCCAGTAGATTTGTTAAAATCCAGATTCCAAGACCCACTCCCAGTAGAGATCATGCATGAGTACAAGAAAGAATTCTGGGGAGACCCTGGAGTATCAAGCAGGCTGCTGCCTCCTGGGCTACCCAGGTGGATAAACCCTGGGGCTACCTGGGATGGGGAGGAGCTATCCTGGGAGAGGGAGAAGCAGGCCTTAGGCAGGCAGGAGAAGCCTTCTAACTCTGGAGAGGTGAGAGGAAAGAACCCAAGGCACTCTGAAGCTTCCTTCCCTTTCTTTTTTTTTACAGTTTTGGCCGGGCCTGGGTTTGAACCTGCCACCTCCAGCATATGGGGTTGGCACACAACTCCTTTGAGCCACGGGTGCTACCCCCCTTTCTTTCATTTTTTCTTTTTTTTTGTTTTTGAGACAGAGTCTCACTCTGTTACCCTGAGTAGAGTGCCATGACATCATAGCTCAGAGCAACCTCAAACTCTTGGACTTAAGGGATTCTCTTGCCTCAGCCTCCCAAGTAGCTGAGACTACAGGCGCCTGTCACAACGCCTGACTATTTTGTTTCTTTTGGTTGCAGTTGTCATTATTGTTTAGGTGGCCCAGGCCCAGTTTGAACCCGCCACCCTCAGTGTATGTGGCTGGCACCATAACCACTGTGCTATAGATGACGAGCCTCCTCCTGCCCTTTCATTTTCTTTCTTTCTTTTTTTTTTTTTTTTGGTCAGACAGAGCCTCAAGCTGTCACCCTGGGTAGAGTGCCATAGCATCACAGCTCACAGCAACCTCCAACTCCTGGGCTCAAGCGAGTCTCCCGTCTCCACCTCCCAAGTAGCTGGGACCACAGGCGCCCACCATAACGCCTGGCTATTTTTTGGTTGCAGCTGTCATTGTTGTTTGGAGGGCCTGGGCTGGATTCGAACCTGTCAGCTCAAGTGTGTGCGGCTGGCGCCTTAGCCGCTTGAGCCACAGGCGCCAAGCCCTCCTGCCCTTTCTTAAGAGGCTGGCTTGGCCTGCTCTTCTGGGAGGCTCAGTGCTGATGGGTGAAAGGGAGGAGGAGGCTTCCTCTCTGGACCCCTCTAGCCCAACTTCCTCATTACAGGTCGGAAGCCTGGGACCTACACCTGCCCAAGCTGCTGGGCCCAGCCCTGGGAGGAGCAGCTTGGGCCTAGGATTGCCCCTTCAGGACCTTACCTTCTCACTAGACCAGGTTAATAAATTCTAAGGTCTGAACTGCCCATAGCAACAGCTATTGTGCCAAGCACAAAAACCATCTGGTCAGTGCCTGAGCCCCTGAAAAGGCAGCTCAGAACCCAACTGTTGAGGCTGGAGTTAGGCTGGCAGGAAGGAGTCACTGATCCTGACCCCTGCTGGGGGTGGGTGTGCAGGTGCACCCAAAACCGTGCCTTTCACTCACACACACACACAGGGACTGCAGACCATAGGGAAGTTAGAAAGTGCCCCCACCCACTATGACTCAGGAACTCTGACATGGCTGAGTCCCCTCTCCAGAGCAGGGACTCTCAAGCTGCCCTAAGGCTGAGCTCTATTCTCACCCTCTTTGCTGCTCTGGATGGTGCCATGTGTGATATAGCCATGTATCTCCCAAAGTCCACAAGTACCACCTGCCACCAGTATCCAATGCACTGGAGCACCTGGGACCTTGGGCAGCCCTACACCAGAGCTGAGGGCTCTGCCCATGCTGGCTCTCCTTCAGCCTTACCCTGGCTCCACCCTGCACCAAGTGGACCTGTGTGATTCTCTCAGAAAGTCTGGTCAGGTGGCTCCCAGACACCAATAAACAGGAAAGATGGGGACCCAGAGCCCACTAGGCAGGGAGTGAGGGAGGTAGGGACTCCTCTCCTAAGCTTCCTTGGGCTGCCCCAAGCCCCTCATCACCAGTCATGAGCCTAGCTGGCAGAGCTAGGCTGGGTGGAATCTAAATTTTGACCCATGGGTCACCTGGATCCTGCCTGATCCAGGAATACCTGGAGTCTCACTGGGTTCACCATTAATGATGTCCCCTGTTCAATTTGCTTTGGGTTGCTTTGAGTGTCCATGCTAAGGGCTCGGCGCCCAAAGCTCAGTGGTTAGGGTGCCGGCCATATACACCAAGGCTGGCGGGTTTGAACCCGCCCAGGTCCTACTAAACAATGAGAATTGCAACAACAAAAATAGCTGAGCACCTGTAGTCCCAGCTACTTGGGAGTCTGAGGCAAGAGACTTGCTTAAGCCCAAGAGTTTGAGGTTGCTGTGAGCTATGACGCTACAGCACTCTACAGAGGGCAACATAGTGAGACTCTGTCTCAAAAAAAAGAATGTCCATGTTAAGGATTGTCCCTAAGTATGGCTTCAACCCCACTTTGGGGATAGCAATTGTCCACACTGGGGCAGGAATTAAAAGTCTCCCAAGTGGGTGGCTCCTGTGGCTCAGTGAGTAGGGCGCCGGCCCCATATGCCAAGGGTGGTGGGTTCAAACCCAGCCCCGGGCAAACTGCAACAACAACAACAAAAAAAGTCTCCCAAGTATAGGCAGTACCCGTAGCTCAGTGGGTAGGGTGCCAGCCACATACACGGAGGCTGGCGTGTTTGAACCCAGCTTGGGCCAGCTAAAATCAACAATGATTACTGCAACAAAAAAATAGCTGGGTGTTGTGGCGGGCACCTGTAGTCCCAGCTAGTTGGGACCCTGAGGCAAGAGATTCGCTTAAGCCCAAGAGTTTGAGGTTACTATGAACAGTGACATCACGGCACTCTACAGAGTGCAATATAGTGAGACTCTGTCTCAAAAAAAAAAAAAAAAAAAAGTGTCCCAAGTACAGTATTTAAACATGCCTCCCATTCAAGATTTAACTATGACCTGGTTGTCTTGTTTTGTTTTGTTTTTGAGACAGAGCCTCAAGCTATCACCCTAGGTAGAGTGTCGTGGCATCACAGCTCACAACAACCTCCAACTCCTGGACTCAAGTGATTCTCCTGCCTCCACCTCCCAAGAAGCTGGGACTACAGGCTCCTGTCACAATGCCTGGCTATTTTTTTTGGTTGCAGCTGTCAGTGTTGTTTGGTGGGCCCAGTCTGGATTCGAACCCGCCAGGTCAGGTGTATGTGGCTGGTGCCTTAGCTGCTTGAGCCATGGTTGTCTTGCTTATTATAATCCAATAAGTTATTTATACATCCTAAGGATATGGTATTTTATTGCATTCTAGATGGCATATATACATCCATGACCCATGGATGGTATTTTTTTTTTTTTTTTTTGTGACAGAGTCTCACTATGTCACCCTCGGTAGAGTGCCGTGGCCTCACTGCTCATAGCAACCTCAAATTCTTGGGCTTAGGTAATTCTCTTGCTTCAGCCTCCCCAATAGCTGGGACTACAGGCACCGGCCACAACACCTGGCTATTTTTTTTTTTAGAGACAGAGTCTCACTTTGTCACCCTCGGTAGAGTGCTGTCATATCATAGCTCACAGCAACCTCCAGCTCCTGGGCTTAGGCGATTCTCCTGCCTCAGGCTCCCAAGTAGCTGGGACTACAGGCAAACACCTGGCTCTTTTCGTTTGTTTGTTTTTGTTGCAATTGTCATTGCTGTTTAGCTGGCCCGAGCTGGGTTTGAACCTGCCAACCTGGGTGTATGTGGCCAGTGCCCTACCCACTGAGCTATGGGTGCTGCCCAGGGGGATTCTATTTTTCTTTCTCTTTTTTTTTTTTTTTTTTTTTGAGACAGAGTCTCACTCCATCACTCTGGGTAGAGTGCTGTGGCATCACAGCTCACAGTAACCTCAAACACTTGGGCTGGCCTCAAGACATCTTCCTACCTCAGCCTCCCAAGTAGCTAAGATTACAGGCTCTCAGTTAGTTTTTCTATTTTTTATAGAGACAGGGTCTCACTCTTGCTCAGGCTAGTCTCAAACTCCTGAGCTCAAGCAATCCATCTGCCTCAGCCTCCCAGAGTGCTAGGCGTGAGCCACTGCGCCCAGCCTGACAATGTTTTTCTTGAGAACACAAGTATTTACTCACATCCCACTTACCCAGAACCTGTAAGAAATATACTTCTCTTCTCCCTAGTCCTTGCCCCCACAATGGTCTCCTCATATCTTAGAACAGTGTTTTTCAACCTTTTTTATCCAAGGCACACTTGAACCTATAGTTATATTTCTGTAGCAAACTTAAATTATGCTGATTTAAAAAAAAGAATATAAAAAGAATATACTTGCTGTGCTTTGAACCTCTTTTGAAAATAATTTAATTAATGATCTTTAAAAACTTTCTCAGCACACCTAAGATCCTCTCATGGCATGCCAGTGTGCTTTGGCACACCAGTCGAAGATCACTGTCTTAGGTATTCCCTGGGTGGAGTTATTAGCCACGCCCACACTGCAGTCTGTTTTCACCCATCCTCAGGCACACTGAGTGCAGCACCTGCTCACCTTTGGGTACAGTATCTCTTCCCACTCTGCTCTAGTAGCTAACCTCACACAAGTCAGAATTTAGCTGGCCTTTAGGTGAAGTGTTTACTAATACTCAGGTACACCGAATGCAGTATTCACTCCCTTCCTGAAACCACGTTCTGCTTTCCTGCTTATGGAACTGTCAGACACACCTACTATTGGTCCTGGCACCTAGATGAGGAGATATTTTGGGGGGTGGGAAGGGAGGGAAATGTGGGCCAGCTCTGAAGAGTATGGTAAGTCCTACTCTGGGGGCGGGAGAACCCTGGGGCAATATGCCAGGGAGGTTCCCCTGACATTGGCCTCTCAGAGGGGTGCTGAGGTGACTTTCCTGCCCCACTGGCTGCTGAAGACATCAAGACATGGAGGGTGGGTGGTTGAGTGGTGAGGTGGTGAGACTCAATTCTCAACTCCAGCCTTGTCCTGGCAGTCCCAGCCTTGCAGTGGGGACAGGCAGCATAACTACAAACTGGCTGAAGAGTGCAGGGGGAAACCAGTCTTGGAGGCAGCTTCCTCACTATCTCCTACTCCTAGGCCCTGTCCTATCCTATCCCCTTCCCTAGAAGAACTCAGGAGACCTAGACAGTAAGCTGCTCCTACCAGAACCCTGAGACTCAGCTGGGCCCCTAAAAGCTCATATCCTATGGTTTTGAGGCTTCCTCTCTCTCCTGCTCCCAGGACAAAGATTTGGGCTGGGACAGGGCAGATTTTGCTTATCTCATCATAAATATTTATCAGGCTCCTGGGGCCAGAGCCTGCAGCTGGCTGGGAGGTGGGGGTGGGGGTTAGGGGCAGATGCTGCAGAAGGATCTCAAAGCTCTTCCCTAATGAGGGTGCTGTGAGAGGAGAGAGCCACCTGGGCCTTGGGGATCCTTGGGGAGGAGGAAGACAGATGGACAGCGGGACAGAATCAGAGGGAGCCTCAGGGACTTGGGCATAATCCAACAAGCAGACCTCCCTATGCACCCCAGGAATGTGGGGGAGGAGGAGGAGTCTGAGGAGGCCAAGGCTATGTGAGACATGGCAGCCTCCTCCCTGGACTGTCCTCCCATAGAGTCTCTACCCACTATCACCCTCTCCCCAGGTTGTACCCTCACTCTCATCACAATCCTCCTGGAACTGTTCTGCCCTAGTGTCCTTGAAGCTGTGGCCACAGCTTCCACTATGCTCCCACAAAATCATCCTCCCAGAGCTCTGCTCCTACAAAGATTCTGTCCCTGCAGAGCTGCGCTCCCTAATAACCATCCACAAGGACTGCCTCATACAAACCTCTCCCCTCTTCCCACCATCTCTCCTAACCTCATACCCTCCACATAGAGCTGTGCTCTACAGGCTCCCACTCTTCTTTTTTTTTGAGACAGTCTTTCTATGTTGCCCTCGGTAGAGTGGTAGAGAGCCATAGTGTCACAGCTCATAGCAACCTCAGAGTCTTGGGCTCAAGCGATTCTCTTGCCTTAGCCTCCCAAATAGCTGGGACTACAGGCACTGACCACAATATCCTGCTATTTTTGTTTTTGTTGTTGTTGTAGTTGTCATTGTTTAGCAAGCCCAGGCCAGGTTTGAATCCACCAGCACTGGTGTAGGTGGCTGGAGTCCTAGCCACTGAGCTACAGGCACTGAGCCTTCCCACTCTTCTTGAACTGTGCTCCCATCTTCCCAGAATTGTGCCCCCCCCCCCAAATGAGACTCCCTATCCTTCAGAGCTGTGCTCACTACACATTCAGCCCCCACCTTCAGTCACCATGAGCTCCTTTCTTAGTTGATAGGACCACAGATATTGGAAACACCTAGGTGAGCAGAGCAGACTTTCATGGAGGCCCCCCCGTACCCCCTTCTTGCTTCTGTTCTAGTGCTCCTGTGTGCCACAGTGCAGCTCCCCCCTCATTGACATGCTGGTGGGACCTACAGGTGGAATCAGAGCTCTCTGCTCAGAGCTGAGTTGCACAGCAGGGATCTGGGAGTCTTTGTTTCCCAAGTCCTGGGGGAGTAGGGAAGCTAGAGGCAGAGAGGATGCATTTTGGGGCCTAGAGCCTCCTCTTCCCTGCCATAGGCAAGCACAACTACAGATAAGCAGGGCAGCCAGAGCCAGTGAACACCCCAGAAGATAATGAGGGGCATGGGGGAAGGGACAGCCTCAGGCACAGCCTGGGGGTGGGGGTCGGAGGCTGCCTCCCAAAGCCCGGAGTGCTCATTAGTGGAAGCCTAGGGGGAGAGTCAGCTAAGTGGGTCAGTGCCCCTCCCCCAGCCTTCCTGACAGGTGTGGCTGGGAAGGAGGATTGTCAGCCTATTGTCCCCCAATGAAGTCAGTCCCATTCGGAGTCCCTTCCCCCTCCAACCCTCCTCCTTGATCTCTTTTCCCCTAAGTTCCCCCTCTAAGCCCCATTCCTCTAACCCCCCTTCCTGAGTCCCTGCCCCTCACCTACCTCCTGCCAGAGATCTTCCTCTCTGAGCCCCCTTTTCCTCCCTGAGAACCCCTCTGTGACTTCTTCCCCTGTCTGAGACACTTCCCCCCACCGCAATTTTCTCCCCCACCCCAGGTGCTGGCCTCTCTGCCAGCCTCCCCAAGGCATCTTCCAGACTGAGCCACACCTGGGAGAAATTGAAATCTTAGATTCTTCTCCTACCCCCTCCAATGAAGCAGACATCCCTGTCGTGGCCACGAAAAGCAGTAAAACACAGCTCCACTGGGGCCAGCCTGAGAGCTGTGCCAGAACAAGCATCCAGATTTGGGGAGGAAGCCAGGCAGGGCACGCAGTGGGGTCCAGACCTGGGTTTTCTGGCCCCCACCCCCAGCAAGCCAAGTGACCCTGGGCTTCCACTCTGGGGTCTCAAACTCCTCCTCTTGCCCCACAGTCATGAAGATGATCTTCCTGGCTAATCTATCTCAGGAGTGTGGTGGGCAGGGAGGAGAGAGGGAATCTCAGAGGCGGGGCCTTCTCTGCACAGGGCTGTTCAGAAAGACAGAGTCAGCCTAGGTTCCCCTTCCCAAATCACGATGGAGCCAGATGAGGTTAGATGTGCTGTCTGACTGTCAGCTGTCCCAGCCCCTGTGGCCTCCAGTCTTTGGCCAGGCCCCTGCTTGATCAAGGACCTTTGCTCAGGCTCTGAGAAACTTCTGTACTGGCTCACCTGGTCCCATGACAGGGGTTAGAATATGGATGACTCTGTCACCCTTAATGTTGCCAGGACACAGTTCTGGGGTAGGTAAATGACTGTTCTGGTCCCCACCAATCCCCACCCCAAGGTCACTGCCGCCTGACTAGTCTGGGTCTGGCTGCACAAGAGTTAATCTCATGGTGCCCCCCCCCCCCCAACTGTGCACAAATTCCAGGAAAGCTTTCCATTAAGGAGGCTCTGAGCAGATTTCATTTACATTAATAAGAACCAGAGAAATCTGCGGAGTGGGGGTGGGGGTGGCACAGCCATGTATTTGCTGCTCACAGTTTGCATTTGAGTCTAGTAGAGGCTAAGGGGCTCTAGCTGGGGGCTCCTGGCCTTAGAGGAAAGGCCCAGGGATGCTGGTGTTGATGTGCTAGGTGTCCAGCCAGTCCTGGGAGATTTGTGTCTGAGGGAGCACCACAGTCCAGCTGATTCTGGAGACTCCCAGTCTGAAGGGGGTGGCAAAGCCAAGTCTTGGGTAGGATAGGACACCAACCCATGGAAATGATGAGGGTCAGAGCCCTGAATGTTGAGCTCTCCCAGCCAGGGTATGCTGCTGTCCATCTCTGAGCCTCAGTTTACTAGTCTATTTGAGAAGGCTGCTCCCTCCTCCCTCTTCTTCCTGCAGGTGTGGCTGCAGATATAAGGGAGAGTTCTGGGTCTTGACTCAGTCTACTTAAGGAGCATGTGCCAGTTCCTTAATCTCCTTCCCTCTCCAGTTCTGCCTTTCAACCTATAGATGAGCAGTAGCTGGCCTATTTGGACCTGTTTAGTGAGCTCAGGAGCCTGTTCTGGTTGGAAACCCCCAAGATCCACCCACCTGGAAAGGGGAAGCTTTGGAGTGACAGTGTGTGCACAGGGTGTGCCTGCTGGGTGGTGGCTTGTACTCTGTTTTGCTGGGGCCCTGGGGGCTCCCTCTCTCTTCCCAGATCCAAGCCAGCTGCCAGACCAGGTTTCCTTCCTTGGAGGTAACAAGAACATTTGAATCCCTCCTCCTTGGGCAGGAGCCAGGCTGCACTTGCACGCAGGGGTGAGCTTTTATGACTGTGCTTGGCCCGTGTGTGTGTGTGTGTGTGTGTGTGTGTGTGTGTGTGTGTGTGTATGTGTGTGTGTGTGCTTACCTATGAGCCAGGGGCTGGGGAGAGGTATGCATGAGCCTGCAAGCTTCCACACACTGGGGAGGGGGAAAGGCATGTAGCATCCCTGCCATGTCAAGAGTACTTGGGGAAACATGCAGGCTGCCTGCTGCAGCTGGATGACTATCCAGATCAGCTTGTGCCTGCATGTGCATGAGTACACACTGCATGCTTGAGAATGTGGAAGAAGACCTTTCTACTCAGCCAGGGGCAGGGGAGGAAGAGGAAGGGGAGAAAGCCCCAGATCTAGCACCCTTCAGGATTTGGGCTCAGCCCTGCCTTGCTCCAGGCCCTCTGGATCTACTGGGCATCCTTAGGCAGTGGGCTGTGTGGGGGGGCCTAGAGGCCTTAGGCTGAATACAACCCTGAAGGGCAGGCTGCACAGGGCTCCTACACCTGCATCTGCCTCACCTCTAGGCCCAAGCCAAGGGTAGTAGGGAAGGCTTAATTGCATCCATAAATCATTCTCAAATAGCTCCTGTCCAGCTAGCCTGAAGGGATGGCGATGGCCTGGAGCTGGGAGCCTAGCCTGGGTCCCAGGGGCTCCCATGGCCTCTGATGCACAGAGAAGAACCAGGGGTCCTGGCCAAGCCTTCTGGCCCCTCCTCTCTCACCCA
This sequence comes from Loris lydekkerianus, assembly GCA_963574355.1. Lineage (NCBI taxonomy): Eukaryota > Metazoa > Chordata > Mammalia > Primates > Lorisidae > Loris > Loris lydekkerianus. Next base: position 17,977 of record CAUYPK010044469.1, read on the forward strand.
CCCACCTCAGCTCAGTCTCCCGTATCAGTGTACAGAGTTCACTTCGAATAGCTCAGCTGTCCTATGTCAGCTGCCATGGCAGAATCAACTCTCCCAGATTTCTCCGCTCTCTCAGCTCCTCTCACCTTTTGTGGCCCAAGCTCCTCATCCATGCATCCTCTAGGCCTTGCTCTTTGTCTCCAGTTGTCTTTTTTTCCTGGTCTGGTTTCTCTCTCTCCCCAAAGCGTTGGGGGGCATCCTAAGGCCTAGCTCCCTGTAGAGTTGGAGCACATTGTAAAGCCTGATGTGCCTGCAGCTAGGTACCCATTTCCTCCAAGTCCATTGGGCCCCAGGGGCAGCATTCACCAGCAGCAGCCCAGACTGGCAACCTTCAACAATTGCTTTGAGTCTGTTTCCTTTTTACTGATGAAAATGGTATTTGGACTTAGCAGGATGAAAGGGTCCTGCATGTGGCCTGTGTCTTTTGCTGGAAAGTTCTATCTGATCTGGTGTGGAGGCTTACACCTGTAATCCTAGTATTATGGGAGGTCAAGGCAAGTGGATCACTTAAGCTCACAAGTTCAAGATCAGCCTTAGCCACAGCAAGACCTCCTCTCTAAAAATAGCCGGATGTTGTGGTAGGCGCCTGTAGTCCCAGATACTTGGGAGGCTGAGGCAAGAGGATCACTTGAGTCCAGCAGTTTGAGGTTGCTGTGAGCTAGGATGCCACAGCATCCTACTGAGGGCAACAAAGTGAGGCTCTCTCTCTCTCAAAAAAAAAAAAAAAGAAAGTCCTTTCTGGCTAGGTGTGGCATATTCCTTGATAGGGTTCTGACTTTAACCCACATCCATGGGCCCATCCCCTTCCTGCCACATTTCGGGAGGCTGGGATGAGGGAGTACAGGCATCCTCTGATTCTATTTGGGAAGGCTAGAAAGCCTGACTCTGACTACTCCTGGACTATAGAGACAGAAAGAAGCTGGAGGTCTGATGTGGGCTCTATCAAGAGTATTTCTGTTAGTCAATAATCATGCGATGAGTAAATACATTTTGTTCACCACAGAACTTCTGAAACTGAAGTATTTATTATGTACAGAATCAGTGCCCCAATAGTTGGGTGTTGTGGGGGCAGCTTCCCTTTCTAGCCAAAGAGGGTCCCTGGGGGTAGGGAACCTTCAGGAACTTAAAGGGCTGGCAGAGTTGGCACCTGCCTAGCTCCACACAGTTTCAATAATTTTTTTTTTTGCAGTTTTTGGCTGGGGCTGGGATTGAACCCGCCACCTCCAGCATATGGGGCTGACACCTTACTCCTTTGAGCCACAGGCGCTGCCAAGAATTTTTTTTTTCTTTGAGACAAAGCCTCACTTTGTTGCCCTCAGTAGAGTGCTGTGACATCACAGCTCACAGCAACCTCAAACTCTTGGGCTTAAGCGATTCTCTTGCCTTGGACTCCCAAGAAGCTGGGACTATAGATGCCTGCCACAACACCCAGGTATTTTGGCTATTTTTTTAGAGATGAGGTCTTGCTCTTGCTCTTGTTCAGGCTGGTCTTGAACTCATCAGCTCAAGCAATCCACCCACCTCGGCCTCCCAAAATGCTGGGATTACAGGCATGAGCCACCACGCCCAGCCAGAGTTTCAAGTTCTAACTAGGTCTCCCTGAATCTCAAGAGATCTGGGAAAAGGAGCTGGGAACCTCCACAACTTAGGACTTTGTGGGACATCCACTACCACCACCTAGAACCTGGCTAGAAAGATGATGGAGTGCTGCCACCTGGTGGCTACCAACAGCACAGTATTATCTTCCAGGGTCCTGTATTAGCACAATCTCCCACATCACACCTGTCCCTGAGGGTATTTGTCTCTCTGACATCAGGGTGGCTGGGGTCCAAGTGCCCTTGAGACCCCCCAGCCAGAATGTACATGCCTGGGGAGCTTAGCTCAGGCCTGGCTGCTCATCTGGGCTTTGAAACTTGTTTGATGCATGGCCATGACAGCTGCTCCTGGATGGCCCTCAAAGCCCTGCACATCGTAGCAGCTGTCCTGGCCAAGGGCGATCTGGACTTGCAAACCCCAGAGGCTTCTTCTAATTCAGCAAGAGCCCCTTCCTAATGTGGGATTTGGGTTTCCCTACTCGGGTAGCTTGCACTGTTCTTGCAACACCTTTACGTCAGTTAATGGCTAGGGAGAACAGCAGCCCTATGGGCAGGGCAGGGTAAAACACATACTCATCTCTGGGCTTGGAGTTGGAACAGACCTTGACAGGCCAGTGTGGGGATGCTTGGAACCTTGACTCTAAGCACTAGTTAAGATCCCCCAAATATAGTGACTTCATAGGAACGTCCACGCTGGTGTTGACAGATGCTGTGGCCCAGAGCAGTCTCCACAGGAAGAACTTGGTTGTTGTTTTTAATTTTATATAAAATAATTCTTTTTTTTTTAGAGACAGTCTTACTTTGTCACCCTGGGTAGAGTGCCATAGCGTCACAGCTCACAGCAACCTCCAACTCTTGGGCTTAGGTGATTCTCTTGCTTCAGCCTCCCAAGTAGCTGGGACTACAGGTGCCCGCCATGACTGGCTATTTTTTTGTTGCAGTTCAGCCGGGGCTGGGTTTCAACTCACCACCCTGGGTATATGGGGCCAGTGCCCTTCTCACTGAGTCATAGGCACTGGCCTATAAAAGAATATTTTAATTCTTCTCTCTAGAAGCTGCAAAGACTATATGATTTGGAAATAAGACTGTACCAAACAATGGTCAAAGATGAATCATCCATTCTCTTCCTTCTCTTTTGCCTGGTCACTCAGAAATATAATACTATCAGCCACCAAGCCCAGCCAGAGTTGTTGCTTATTGCCTTACATTTTTATCCACATAGTTTACTTTCCTTCCACATAAATTCAAGACCCTCTTTTACATACTGATATGCCATATCTCTGAGGGCTGGCTGGAATACTGATATTGTGCCATGTTGTCTTTTGACTGACATCACCTAGACCACAAGAATAGGAAGTGTGGTTACAAATGAAAGCAGACAAAACAAATGCCAATGAACAACATGCACAGCAAAACCACTGTCACACTTTCTAAGAACAGAATTAAAGACATACCTTGTCTAAGAGTAGCTTATCTCTAATTAGATAATTAGCAATAAAAAATGTCTATTTGTTGTTGATAAAATTAAAACTTCAGTCTTTTTCACTCACCCATTTGGTATACTTCACTGTCCCCTGATCGCCACATCTCATTTGTTGCTAGAGAAAATATTGTGACTGGATTTTTCCCTTCCACCTGTCTCATGACAGGGTCCTGACCCACTCGCCCAAGTAACTGCACACGATTCAAGGATCTTTCAAGAACTAAACTGCTAGCTATTTCAGACTCATGTCTTACAAACTGATGAAGTACCTGAAATACACGTCTTCGAAACATGGCTTCTACTTTCTT
>CAUYPK010044470.1:0-18654 GCA_963574355.1 Loris lydekkerianus
TTTGCTACCTAGAGGGCCTTGGGAAAGTCACATCAATGGGATTTAGTTTCACCATTTATAAAATACTAAAGTATCTATATTTTAAATAAATTTGTGTTCATATTAACCTGGATGGAAATGGAAGACATTATTCTTAGTAAAACATCAAAAGAATGGAGATGCATGAATCCTATGTACTCAATTTTGATATGAGGACAATTAATGACAATTAAGGTTATAGGGGGGGAGGAAAAGCAGAAAGAGGGAAGGAGGGAGAGAGGTGGAGCCTTGGTGTGTGCCACACTTTTTAGGGGCAAGACATGATTGCAAGAGGGACTTTACCTAACAATTGCAGTCAGTATAACTTGGCTTATTGTACCCTCAAAGAATCCCCCACAATAAAAAAAAAAAAAAAAAAAAGAAATTTTCTGGTCAACCTTAATTATGTGCCAAAACATGCAAGCTCTTTATGGCTTTCAACAGAAACTTTATTTTTCTTAGATTCAACATTATTCTCTCACTTGGGATAACAATAAGAAAAACCATATAGATAGAATAGTAATTGCTTGAAAGATTATATTTGCTAGTTGGTATGATATTAGTTGCTAGTTTGTAAAATCTGCAAAGCTGGGCAGTGCCTGTGGCTCAAGGAGTAGGGTGCGGGCCCCATATGCCGGAGGTAGCAGGTTCAAATCCAGACCTGGCCAAAAACTGCAGCAAACAAACAAACAATCAAAAAAACACCACTTTGTTTGGGCAGCACCTGTGGCTCAAATGAGTAGGACACTGGTCCCATATGCTGGAGGTTGTGGGTTCAAACCCAGCCCCGGCCAAAAAACTGCAAAAAAAAAAAAAAAAAAAAAAAAAAAAATCTGCAGAGCTTAATATTATAGAATGTCTTTCTTAGCTCTTTAAAATTATAAAAGAGTAGATAAAAGAGTAGTACAGAGTGATATAAAAAGCTTCCATTCATAGGTTTTTACTGTAATCTTACTGACTATAGAAGTTGAAAGCAACGAAAAGGGAAATTTTAACAAAATCCAAAAATTTAAGTACCAATCTACAGAACAAAAATGTCCAGTGATGACCAGCTGTTACAGTAGTCATAATGAAGCATCATTGTGCCACAAGCGCTTAAACATAAAACTTACCATTTGGGGTGTTCAAAATACCACAGGCCATGACCCGTATCAGACCAATTTAAACCAATGAGATTTAATTATGCAGCTTTTGTTTGAGCTGTAAATGGCTGCTGGCGTCTTTCTCCCACTGGACTACTGTGATGACCTGAGCCAAAAGCTATAAAAGTCATTATCTAGCACTTAAATATATAGCCAATCCAGGTAAATATGAACTAAAAGATTGATTCTGAGAACATTTTTTTTTAGTCCAAAATCAAGTTATGGCTGAAGCAAAGTTACCCTTATAATTTTAGTTACAATGCCAACAAGTTCCTTTAAGCCAGTTTGGCTCGGGTTTCTCTATCACTCACAAACCAAAGAACTTGAAAGTGATACAATTCTGACTTTTTGTCTCCCAAAAAGCTAAGTTGTTCAGCAATATAGAAGGTCATCTGTTTAGTTATTTTTCATATTTGAATGTTTATATCTAGAAGCAGAAATCATATCTCCCATATTCTATATGAATTCTATTTAGCACTTTCTAACTCAACCGTCACTACTTACCATTTTCTTATCTTCAATGCCAACACTGGAGCTCAGTAACTGCATGTTAAAAAAGGCCAAAATGCCCAACAACTTGGGTTGTAAATAATTAGCCTAAAAACAAAAACCAATGTTATATAAGTTTTATACAGAACAAATTTCCTAAATTGACAAGTTATTTACTTAATATCATTTATATTTTACTTAATTAGAATATTAGAAATAAAAACTTGGTTAAGTTAAATTTCTCCAAAAGCATATATTTTTACATTTAGTATTTAAAGAAATTAAACTGATTTACAATCACCATGACAAAATGTGATTGAAAAATATAGTACAATGAGAAAACCATAAGCTTTTGAATCATAGAGTGAGCTGGGGTGGAATCCTTATGATCTGATTCACCTAAGGACCCAGAGTGAAGAAAAGACAGAGAATAGAGAAAGGCTGTCCCTATTCTACAGCAATTAGAGATAAGCTGGGGAAAAGTATCTAATTTCGGAAAAGGTACCCTACCAGAATAGGTCTAACACAGGGATCAATATCCCCCGAGGTAACAATAACAAAGAGTTACACCATGGGCATCAAAAGTTGCGAGCTAGATATCATTATCCATGACACTTTGGATCTCCTATGGTGATATAGTTCATTCCTTCTTGAGAGAGGGTCCTAGAGGGCAGGGCATGGGCTTTAAGTCAGCCAAACCTGGGTTTGAATCCCAATTTTGACACTTCCTAGTGTGGGATATTAAATAATTTATTTAAGTCCTCTGAGTCTATAAAATGGGAACAACAAAAGTACTTACTGCATAGACTTACTGTAAAGATTAGTTAGGCCAATGCCCTGGTGGAGATGCTGAGGTCAACTTCAGATTTGAAATATTTAAAGTGGATTCAAAACTATATTAGCAAGGCCAACAAATAAATGCATGATTGTGGGCAATGGTGCTGTTGCTGTCTCCTGATTTCTTATACAAAAAATTTCTATCCAAATACATATAGACGGTTTTTGACAACTATGCAGTCAAAGTTATGATTTGTGGAGTACCATATGCTCTTGGACTTTTTTTTTTGACACAGCATTTCATTTTGTCACCCTGAGTAGAGTGCTGTGGCATCAGCCTAGCTCACAGCAATCTCAAACTCCTGGGCTCAAGTGACCCTCCTGCCTCAGCCTCCCCAGTAGCTGGGACTACCAGCATTTTCCACGGTGCCTGGTTAGTCTTCCTATTTTCAGTTGAGGCAGGGTCTCTCTCTTGCTCAGCATGGTCTTGAACTCCTGAGTTCAGGGGATCCTCCCACCTTGGCCTCCCAGAGTATGTGAGTCACCATACCTGGCCCTTTTGGACTTTTTGATACTGTAGGGCAAGATGATTATGACAGATTACAACAACTGAGTTATCCACAGATTATACACACACACACACACACACACACATATATAGTCTGTTTTTAGTGGTCCTTCCATCCTCATTTGAAAATGTGAAAGGAAAGTGGATGCCTGCAATAATTCACCACTGTCCAAAGACTCCTTTCTTACTTGTGAAGAACCAAATTGATCTCAGAGATGACCCCTTTACTATTGATAAACTTACCAAGAAGAAACAGATGCTTACCACTCCAGAGACCACTGAAAAGCTGGTCTGTGACCTGAAAGCTGTCAAGTATATGGAGTGTTCATGTTCTGTACTCTCACATTATAAACAATGTATTTCTCAAAGTTTTTGTTTTGTTCTTTAAAAAAAATATTTTTTTTAAACTAAGGCATACCTGTGATGACTCTGTAACAGACTAATACAAATTGTTGAAGCTGCTCTCTGGCTCCACTCTGGAGAGTAATCTGGGACATCTCAGTGGGTTTTAAGTTTTCCTTAGTTTGGGGGGGAAGTGTGTGTGTGCTTTGTTTTTTAGTCTTATTTATTAAATTCATTAACAATAGACAGTAGACAGCCCGTGAGGGGAGGAGGACAAATTGATTCCACATTCCACATCCTAGATCTAATTTAGAAAACGTTACCCCTCTGGTGCTCTTAGGAGTATAGTAAATGCCTCATTTAATAACATATTTCTTTTTGAAAGTTGCCCTTTTTCCCACCCTTGAGTAGATCCAGTATTTGATGAAAGTCATGAAAGTACATAAAACCTATCTTGCCCTCCACTTTTCTAAAATATACTATATATGTGAATGTGACTTTCAAACAATCTTTTTTGCCATTTGGTGATTTTTTTGGAAGTTAGAAATTAACTGTTTTTACTTATAAATGGAAAGTATTGTACCTTTGAAATATACTAAATGGATGGAGTTCATAATTCCAAAAAAAATTTCTGTCAGTAATTGTTTTTTTGTTTTTTTTTTCTTTTTGAGATAGTCTCACTCTATTACTCTGGGTAGAGTGCCATGGTGTCATAGCTCACAGCAACCTTAAACTATTGAGCTTGAGCAATCCTCTTGCCTCAGCTTCCTGAGTAGATGGGACTACAGGTGCCTGCCACAATGTCTAGCTAGTTTTTTCTATTTATTTAGTAGAGACAGGGGTCTCACTCTTGTTTAGGCTGGTCTCAAACTCCTGAGCTCAAGCAATCCACTGCCTCAGCCTCCCAGAGTGCTAGGATTACAGGTATGGGCCACTGCATCTGGCCTTGTCAGTCACTGCCTTATAGGCTTAGCACAGATTTGCAGCTCAATAGCATATGGTATGGTGTTCCTAGAAAGTAGCTGCTATGTAGAGGAGATATGAGGGGTGGTACTAGAAGACAGATGTCTATGGAATGATTCACATCCTCTCCAGCTGTGAGGATGGAAGCTTGCGCTTCATGAAGAACCTTTCACAACATGATAAATAGTCAGGGGAATCCCCTTATTTCTGTTTTACATATGAGGAACCACAGAGCAGCCAGAGAAGGTTCTCTAGCTTAGTAAACATCATGGAAACAGCCTTATGAAGATTCTTTATAAGTTTTAATAGGGATTTTATCAGGTTATTTTGGTTGAAATCTCTAATTTTTAAAAATGTTTAGGTAATCTTTTCCACTTTCCCATAATCCTAATTCTTGTAGATTCATTAGTATTAAACCAGTGCTTTCTTGGTTCTCAATTTATGACTCCTCTGTAAAGAAGAATATTCCTCTCTTTCAAAATCTTTATATACAGGCAAGGATAATGGCAAAAAAAAGAGCTGGGAATGAGTAGCAACTGAAGTATTTTCCAACTCTAGAAGAATGTTGCATTGCCTGATGTTGAGGGATCTGATTTGGGTACCATGCATTGCCATGAGGAAGGTACAAGGGAATATACTACTACACATAGAGAGGAGGTAGTTAGGTGTTCTATGTGTTCTCCAGATTAGATGTTGGGATCAAATTTTCTCTTGCCCAGAACAGATAATCATCTGTTTTTCAAATCTAAAATTATATTTTGTTACGCAAACTTCTGGTTTCAATTGAGACTCAACTTTGGCATAATAAGCCACAATTCACTAAGTGTATGATTCCAGCCTATGCTTCTTAAATAAAACACACACATACAGGGCACTCACACAATCCATGTTAACATTCTAATTTTTTTTTAAGTTCTTGCATTTAAACAAACAATTCTTTGAGTTCTTTCATTTACCACTCACCAAAATTCATTATGCCTTGAATATGCTGGGGTACAGGTATCCAAGATAAGCAAAGTTATTCTCTCCCATTAGACCATTATGAGCGAAAGACACTAAATAAGTAAACATGTAAACAAACTTATGATAATTGCCATAAGAAAATGAACATGATTGGGCAGTGCCTATGGCTCAAGGAGCAGGACACCGGCCCCATACACCAGAGGTGGTGGGTTCAAACCCGGCCCTGGCCAAAGAACAAAACAAAACAAACAAACAAACAAAAAAAAAAAAAAAAAAGCAAGAAAATAAACATGATCATGTGATAGATAAGAAAGTTTAGATAGGGTATTCAGGAAACTCTGAAATCTAAAGAATGAGAAAGATCCAGATTATTCCCAGCAGAGAAACCCTACAAAGACTCTGGAGCAGAAAAGCTTAGCATGCATACAAAACACAAAGGAAACAATGCTGAGACATAGGGAGAAAAAAAAAAAATAGTACAATATCAGAGTAGAAAGGTAGGCAGAGCATATACGGCCTCACAGATTTTATTTTAAGAACAATGTAAAACCACAGAAGCAATTTAAGCATGAGAATGATAGGAGTTTGTAAAAAGAGTACTCCAAATTTTGTGTACATAATCATAAGAGAGGAATGAAAAGAAAGAACAGTTAGGAGGCTTTGGAGAAAGATGAAATGGTTGTTCGCATGAGGTTGCTTGCTTCTTCCCACTCTCACATCCATTCTCTGCCCTCTTCTGCCCTGCTCTGTGCCTGGGAGGCTTACTAGACTACATCACTTAGGATCCTATGCCTTCAGACTCCCCACTGAATTCAGTCAACAGGAAGCGCCACGAGAACAGAGGATAAGAAGAGAAAGTGGGTATCTACATTTTCTGCTTCATGTTTTGAGGTAGTTCTGGTAGTAGCTGTATCACTCTACAAAGAAAAGACTCCTTCTTATGATTGTAGCTCTCAAACAGGTTACAGTAAAACTATTTCTTCCCCTTTCCCAGGACTAAGGGGAACATTAAGTTTTCTACTGTTTGTAGTTCCTGGGTTCCTTGACATTGCCTGTAAAACTGAAAATAACTCCTTTGTCAAATTATTTTCACTTAACTATTTTTGTGTGTGCTGTTTCTTTCCAGGGCATAACCTATACAAACTCACAAGTCCGAAACTCAAGGGACACCCAGACTAAAATTTTAACTATAAAATCACCAAAACATAAATCATACTAAAAGAAACCTAATGAGGGAATTTAAGGAGAAAATGATGATGGGGAAAAAAGAGACAGTTATACGTAGTCCTAAATGATTCTAGTATTTAGAGAATAAAGTAAATGATATTTTCTTGAAATTATTATCCTTCCTTACTGAAAAGAGCCAGTAAAGAAGAAAAAGAAAGAGTGAAGAGTGAAGGAAAAAAGACTATCAAGACAATGTAGCATCATGAATGCCACACAGGGAGGAAAGGTCAAGTGTGCTAAATGCTACTGAAAGGCTGACGGAGATGGAGACAGAGAAGTGACCATGGGATTTATTGTAGGAAGATTGGTGGTAATCCTAACAAGAAGAATTTCATAAAATATTGAGAACAGAGCCAAAGTAGAATGGATTCATTTAATGGGAAATGAGAAAGCAGAGATAGAAACCTCTCTCAAGATATAAAATATTTTACTGATAATCTTTTAAGTCTACTGTAGGAATGAGGGCAATCAAAAAAAAAAAAAAAAAAAAAAAATTCCAACTACCCAGAAGACTGAAGCAGAATTGTTTAAGCCCAGGAATTACAGACCAGCCTTGGCATTACAGCAAGACCCTGTCTAAAAATTAAAAAATAGAAAGAAAGAAGAAAAAGAAAAAGAGTAAGCCTGAGGAATTACATATTGTTTTCAGCTAAAGAAATAAAATAGACTCAGTGCCTCTGGATCAAGTGGCTAAGGTGCCAGCCACATACACCTGAGCTGGTGGGTTGGAATCCAGCCTGGGCCCACCAAACAACAATGACAGCTGCAACCAAAAAAAACAGTCGGGGGTTATGGCAGGCGCCTGTAGACCCAGCTACTTGGGAGGTGGAGGCAGGAGAATCGCTTGAGCCCAGGAGTTGGAGGTAGCTGTGATCTGTGATGCCATAGCACTCTACCCAGGGCGATGGCTTAAGGCTCTGTCTCAAAATAAAAAAAAAGGAAAGAAAGAAATAAAATAATAAAGTGATTTCTGGCATAAATTTAAGGTAGAGAAAGATAAAAAAGGATAACATATCTTTGAACTTCCCTTCAGTACAACAAAGGATTAAACTACAGTTAGAAGTGATAAGTTTAGTTTGCTATCCCAAAGAAGGGGAAGTTACAGGGTGAGGGGAGAACTATAAACATTTTCTAATATATGTAGAGTTTAAAAGTAGTGAAGAAAAATATTTTTAAACATTTTTACTCAGTGAAAAATAAAATCTTCCAAGAATATTTTAAAATCTACATTTTTCAGTGCTAATATATGTTGTTAATGCCTGACTGTGACCATGCAATTTATTTATTTATTTTTTTTTTTTTTTTGAGACAGAGCCTTAAGCCATCGCCCTGGGGAGAGTGTTATGGCATCACAGCTCACAGCAACCTCAAACCCTTGGGCTTAAGCGATTGCCTTGCTTCACCCTCCCAATAAGCTGGGACTACAGGCACCCACCACAATGCCCAGCCATTTTTGGGTTGTAGTTGTCATTGTTGTTTGGCGGGCAAGGACTGGATTTGAACCTGCCAGCTCTGGTGTATGTGGCTGGGCACCTTAGCCATGTGAGCTATAGCTGCCACGTTGGACCATGCAATTTAAATCAATCTTTCCTTTTTTTTTTTTTCCAGACAAGAGTCTCACTTTGTGAGTCTTTGAGAGCTCCATGGCATCATAGCTCACAGCAACCTGAAACTTGCGGGCTCAAGAGATTCTCTTGCATCAGCTTCCCAAGTAGCTGGGACTATAGGCGCCCACCACAATGCCCAGCTATTTTTTAGAGATGGGGTATCGAACTTGTGAGCTCAAGGGAATCCACCCGCCTCAGTCTCCCAGAGTAGGAGGATTACAGGCGTGAGCCACCATGCCTGACCTTAAATCAATCTTTCTGAAAATAACAATACCAACTTAAAATTTACCAAATCTCTACCAGTTGGAAAATGAAAAGAAAAAAAAATCAGTTTCTTCAATTAAGCTGAAAAAAAGAAAAACAAAAAACGAAAAAAATCTACTGAACATATTCCTTACCATCAATTCAGGTGATGTGATATCTCTTGGGCCCTGATATGGATCATCACTAGAGGCGAATGAGGCAAGAATTGACAAACCATTGAAAACCTGTTGATAGTGTTCTCCAATGCGTAGCAATAATTCATTATGCAATCCCTGGAAATCCTGTCTTAAAAGGCTCCCCAGTTCAATTTCTGTTTCATTCTAACTCAAAGACATTTAAAAGAAAAAAAAAGTTAAAAAAAAGTTTTTTCCCTTCATACTAATGTTCTGGAAATAAGCATATAGATTTTAACATGCTATTAGTAAATCAGGAGCTCTAGACTAGATGACAGGATTTATTAATAGTATTAAGAAAAGGTATTGGAAAAGAATTCTAATCTTGTTCGCTCCTGGTCTCACTTCCCTTGGTTATAGGTAATAAGGAGAAGCGATAAGACTTTATTTTGATATAAAATTTAAAAAAGAAAGTCCTAGTTTTCTCTAAGATCTGTCTTACACTATCAACTCAGTATTTACAGACACATAACCCCTGGAGTGCCAGTAGCTTAGAGCAGTCTTTCTTGTCAGACTGCTTTAGTCAAATTCTTTAGTTTCCTCATCTACAAAACAAAAAGATAATAGCACCTTTATCTCATTGGGTAACTGTGAAGGGTTAAGTGACGTGATCCATATAAATTGTTTAGCACAGTTTCTGGCATTTAGTAGGCACTTCATAAATACTTATTTTCATTCTACCTTCAAAAGACATAGATTTACTTTCTCAAGATGAATAAGTACATTCAATATTTAATAACTCTCATATGGAAAGAGACCCACTGCTGGCACATTATAAAACAAATGAAATAAATTAATGTCAGAGAAAGCAATAAAGTTATATGCATGTTTCCAATAGGTTTTCCTGTTCCTATGTAATCTCATATTCCTCAGTAAGGTACTGTTAATATGACACCAAAAAAAGAAGCACAAGCTATAATTTAAAATTTAAAAACTAGCAAGAAACTGGGCCAAATTGTAATCAGAGCACAAAGTAACTAAACATAGACATTGTATCATAGTTGGAAATGGCTGCCTTTTCCTACAGATATAATAACCTAAATATTATTAATCAACTCACAGCTCTAATCAACTGAAAAATGCTAATGATATCAACTAAGAAGTCCATAATGGGTGACTATCATATCCCATTATGGGGGAAATAACCAAAGGCAATAACAAAAGATTTCTATTTAATATGCTCCCAGAACAAAGACTATTTAACATAACCTTGGAACTTAAATTTTTTAAGATAGGCTATAAATTATTCAACTTTCTTCCTGTAAGAATATTAGAAAAACTCTACTATAACACTAAGTTACACAAAAGAATAAAGCATATACAAATATTCGATTACCTTCAGATAATGAAGGGCACGTTCTAATTCATCTTTAGAACAGGAACAGACCAAATGGGAAAAAATATATTTGAAGTTATTTATTAAAATCTCTCTACGATTGACATTTAGTTGTTTTCCCAAAGTTCGAATGAGAGCAGAAGCTGCAGGGCTTGCCTTGGCAGCAAGATCAGGTAGTAGAACTTGTAAAGTCCTCTGAAAAAGAATGTGACAATTACCAAAAAGTACATTTGTCTGAATGATAGGCAGGATTCCTAGTGGCATAGAGTTTACGCTGTAAAAATGGTTGAAACAGACCACAATAATCAAACATAACAGTAAAGAAGATAATTTCTCAGGAGTATGTGTTAAAATGTATTAATGCTCTAAGGCAGAAGTCTCAAGTCTGATGTATTTCAATTAACCTGTATTTAAAGAATAAGCAAGAGTAACAATAAATGCAATTAAAAAATATTTTTAAAGAGTTGATAATACAATATTATAATAAAAAAAAACCTTTTAACACATCTACCATCCTAATACTCCAACAAATCTATTTTTATTTTAGTCTATTTCCTTTAAGATGTTCATAAGATACATACAAAATCCAATAAAAAAAATTTCATTTATTCATTCAGCATGTTATCTAATGAACATTTACTACATGTCAGTCACAACCCTTAGCACTGCAAATGTGATAGTGAACAAGACCAAGGCTCTGCCCTCAGAGATGCTTATACCTTACTTTGTTATGCCTTTCAACTTAAATGTTAACACTTTAAGACTGTTTAAGATAGTTTCTATAAAGTTCTCATTGTCATGGTAATAAGTTATACAATATCTTATGACATACTCTGTAGTATGGAATAGTTTAGGAAGCTTTTTCTTGGGGGGTCGGGTAGACAGTCTCACTCTGTGCCATAGTACCCCAGGCTAGAGTACCATAGTGCCTAGCTCACAACAACCTCAAACTCCTGAGTTCAAGTGATCCTCCTGACTCAGCCTCCTGAGTAGCTGGGACTACAAGTACCTGCCACAACGCCTGGCTAATTTTTTGTATTTTCAGTAAAGATGGGGTCTCACTCTAGTTCAGACTGGTCTGGACCTCCTCAACTCAAGGGATCCTGAGGCCACTTTGGCCTCCAAGAGAAAGGATTACAGGAGTCAGCCACCACCTGCCAGGTTGGAAGCCTTTGAAAAGTCATTAGTTTCACTCAAGTTTTGTTTTTACTTTGTTTTGCTACTTAGATAATGTTGAAATAAACATCTGTGCTTTACGGTTCCCAGAGTAGAATTACTAAATGAAAAGATATAAAGATTTTTGTGGTACTCCCCATGTACTGTCATATTTCCTTCAGTATTACCGTATATACTCGAGTATAAGCCGAGTTTTTCCGGCACAAAATTTGTGCCGAATTCGGGTTTTTCGGCACAAATTTTGTGCCGAAAAAAACTTGGCTTATAGTCGAGTATATACGGTAACCAATTTATAAGCAATTAACAAAATATAGTAATACTATAGGAAAAATTCTGTATGAATTGCCATTATAATTAAGAGTAACAGTAGGCTTGGCGCCTGTGGCTCAAGTGGCTAAAGCGCCAGCCACATACACCTGAGCTAGCAGGTTCGAATCCAGCCTGGACCCGCCAAACAACAATGATGGCTGCAACCAAAAAATAGCGAGGCATCATGGCAGGTGCCTATAGTCCCAGCTAGTCCCATATACTTGGGAGGCTGAGGCAGGAGAATGGCATGAACCCAGGAATTGGACGTTGCTATGAACTGTGATGCCATGGCACTCTAATGAGGGTGACAGCTTGAGGCTCTGTCTCAAACAAAAAAGAGTAACAGTAAACTTTTATCTTTGGAAAAGATAGCAAGATAACTTACTCCATGATCTTTTATATCTCAGCCCTAATGACTTGTCAAAGGCTTCCTAAGCCACTCCATACTATAAAGTATGTCATTTGAATTCATAGCCAATCATCTTCTATACCACTAGAGTTTTGTATCTCTTCAGGAGTAGAAATGATTATATTAGCCTCTGAATTACAAATGGAACCAATCACAGAACTAAAGAAAGACATTAGGGCTCAAAAATAACTGAAAGGGTTAGCATTATTTACTTAGTATTAACTTTTCAGGACTGCTAACCACACATGACAATAAATCAAATCAGCATGACCTTAAGTTTTATAGTGTAAGCAATAATCTCATATTGAGGCTTGGTGCCTGTGACTCAAGCGGCTAAGGCACGAGCCACATACATCTGAGCTGGCCGGTTTGAATCCAGCCTGGGCCCACCAAACAACATTGAGGGCTGCAACCAAAAAATAGCCGGGCAGTGTGGGAGGCGCCTGTAGTCCCAGCTACTTGCAAGGCTGAGGCAGGAAAATGGCTAAAGCCCAGGAGTTGGAGGTTGCTGTAATGCCACGGCACTCTACCCAGTGCGACAGCTTAAGGCTTTGTCTCATTAAAAAAAAAAAAAAAAAAAAAAAAAAATCTCACATCAAAGTCAAAATCTAGAATGGAACGAACAAAATATTAACTTGCAAACCTCAATTAAGTTAACCATATGTTGCAACTTACAGTGAGAAAACGATTAAGATCAGGAAAGTCAAAAACATTGGCAATTTCAGACAAGGTATTTAAAGCCATTTCTCTCTGGTGTGCTATATCTTGTTTTCTTATCTCAGCATTCTGGAACGGAGTACTAGGAAGTGCTGCCATCTGACTGGAGTGGAGGGATTCTACTAAGAACTAGAGCAAAAACAATTTGATTCTTAGATTTCACACAAGAAAGCAGTTTTAAAGTAACATAAATAATACACTATAATATTTAATTAAAAATAATACTTCTTAAAGTAACATAAAGGATGCCATCAAATAATGTTCTACATTACCTAAATTGGCTCATTTAATTTTTATAACAATCTTAATGGGGTAGATTACCTCATAATCTCCCTCTTACAGACAGATGAAGTAACCAAGCTTCGTTATAAAACTGGAATACCATGCTAAGAATTTTACCACAAATATAGGGTAAAGCCAGTATTTTAACACAGACTATAATTAAACTTCTGTAGAACACTTAAATTATTTTGATTTAAAAAAAGAATATACTTATTGTGCTTTGAACTTCTTTCAAAAATAATTTAATTAATAATCTTTAAAAATTTTTGCAGTACACCAGTTGAAAATCACTGGCCTAACCTTTAAGCCATTAATTGAATATATGATATTTAAAACAAAGTGCCAGCCAGAGCTGTACCAAAAGCCCCACAATACCCCCCCAACAGGAGCATCCTAGAGATGATTAAATGCCCATTCCACTGTCAAAAAAAAAAAACAACCATATGGATAATATCAAGGTATAAAAGAGTTTATTACTAAAAAAGGCTTCTTCCTAAAAATTAATAACAGAGTATAATAGTTAAATACAGCGTTATGAGATGATTTTTCCCTTCTCCCATTTGTAATCTATGTCTTCAAGTAAGTATCCTAAAGTATAAAACTGGCAAAATTCCATTTATCTTAAAAAAATACATCATTTTAAAAAATAATCTTTTAAAATAAGTAAAATACTTATGCAGTAAAACATGCATAAATGTTCTTTTTTAAAAATGATTGCCAAGTACTGCTATTGTGTATGATCAAGACAATGATGGCCCTTACCTGACAGATGGGTTTTTTATATTGGCTAAAAAAATTTTGCAATTTAACACTTTTAGCTGCAACCAGAGCTCTAATTTCTGTGTATGCTGCTCCAGACACAGATGCTGACTTGGATAACAAACAATGCAGTAAGTGCAAGAGTGCAAAAGGTACCAAATCTCCTTTTGCTGCCCTGAAATTAAAAAAAAAAAAAAACCATCACACACACAACAAATGTCTCAGAAACAAATGGAAATCCATAAATAAATACATGTTGAATAACTTTTTTTCTATGTTATCATATGTCTCATATCACCATTTCTAACATAAGGCAAATAAAAAGGAAAACAGCCAAAATAAATAAGAAGTGATGGATGTGTTACTTAGTTCAATGCAAGCATTTCACATTGTATACCAAAGCAGTACCCCGAACCCCATAAATGCATCAATATACAAAGTTATAATAAAGAATAATAAATAAATAAATAAATAAATAAGGAAGAATTCAAAAGGTACCCAAGTATACCTTCCAATATCCCCTGTTGTAAGAATCAAGGTATCCTTCAACTCAATATTTCTTGATATTTGGGCATGTGTATATGCTTCCTTCATCCTTAAGACAAAAAGCTAGAACAATAAAATTAACTGGTTAAGGAAATTTTTAGAGTTAGGCCTATCAAAAACTAAATTAAAAATAAAAATTATCAACCTCTTTTATAAATCCATCTTCAGAGTCCAAGGATCCCAACACATGCTTGATATTTCCACTAAAAGCCACTCTAACATCCTTGTCTGGATCTTCCATTAAATTTAATAAAGTTCCAAGAACAGCTTTTACATCTATTTCATCTTCTCTAAAATCAAGATGCTTACAAAGATGAGGTAGGTTATCTATGAAAGCTAAAAGATAAAAGTATAAAATATATAATTTAAGAGATTAATTATCAAAGTTGTACTATAAGGTGTTAATAAATAATATGCCACAGAGAATCTTAACTTGTGGGCGGTGCCTATGGCTCAAAGGAGTAGGGCACCCGCCCCATATACCGGTGGTAGTGGGTTCAAACCCAGCCCCAGCCAAAAACTGCAAAAAAAAAGAATCTTAACTTGCTTTAAATTGCCAATATTTAAGTATGTATAGTAAAACAAAGTTTTAGGGAATAAAAATGATACTTATATATTTACTTTATACTTAACAAGTCATAAATGATATGAATCTAAAATAAATTCTAGACTTTTTAAAGTTATAAAATAACCAGTCCCTTTTAGAATATGTAGGCCATTACATATTACCAAAATAGGACTTAAAAACACATTTCACTAATCCAAAGAACCCTGAACTAAGATTTATTATTACTCTTACAAGATTAGGGATCCTAGAAACGATGTGTCATAATGCTTTCAAAACTTGGGAATAAGTTTCAACTTGCTACCTTACCTAAACAAATGGATCATCCAAGTAAATCTCATGCACCCAACAAATTCATACTCCATTACTGCTGGAAAAGCAGCCAAAAAGATACAATCTATAGAACTCAGTTGGGCAAGGTAATATTACTATTTGAATTTCTGAAGGTCCAACATGAGGGAAAAGGATGCATTAATGTTTTTGGTATCACTAAAGAAGATACGGGGGTGGTACCTATGGCTCAAAGGAGTAGGGTGCTGGCCCCATAAACTGGAGGTGGCGGGTTCAAACCCGGCCATAGCCAAAAACTGCAAAAAAAAAAGATATGGAATACCAAAACTTACAATTTTGAACCAGTTATCAGGTATGCCCATTAGCCTGTGAAATCACAGGATTATTTTCAAAATCCAACAGTCACATCTCTTACTGGTTCTATGAGGCAGTCTAATCCTGATCATTCCATTTATATGCAATCATTATTGAGCATTGAATCTATCAACCATGGAACTTGCTATAATTATTTAAGGCTTTAGCCTAATTCTATCACTGATTTGAAAAACAGAACTTACATAGGTTTTAAAATATTAAATAAATCATAATCACTCACCAAGTTTTACTGGACTAGATGTTTTTTTTTTCAATAGGAAAAGGAATGGCTTGCAAATAGAAGCTTTTAATCGAGAAGATGAACATTCATGTTGAGAAGTGGCTTTTAAATTCTTACAAAAGAGGTCCACATGTCCATGTTCAGAGAAAGGTTCTATTAAGGAACTTGTCAAATAAAACATGCCATGAAGAGTGCAGACAAGTTGACCAAGTATAGAGGCAAATTCTTTCTTGACAACGTCAGAATCATCTTTAACTTTATCTCTGGGAGAAAAAAATGAAAAAGTACCAAACCTTTTTTGTCTAAATAGTCTTGCTTAATCTGTGACAAAAGTACTAAACAAAACAAAATCTAGACGTGAAAAAATTTAAATTCTAAAACTAAAAGTAACATTTGCTGTACATATTCAGCAATAAACATAACTTTGCCTAGATAGCTAGAGAATTATCTTTCCAAATGACATATTCAAATTAAAATCTTAATACATACATAAGGATCTTGGGAATTCTGTTGTAAGAATTCTGCTGCTGCAGTAAAATAAAAAATCCATTAACACAACTAGCCCGGATTACTTCATAGGAGCTCTGCAGGGCCCAGTTGTAAACTGCTGTTCTCCATTCAAGGAATATTCTTCTTGGAAGCAGAGTCAGAAGAAATACACATTGTGACTGTGCCTGGGGTGCTGAAAAAATTAAGTCTATTAAACAACATTTCTAATATTGGTAATTTTACACACATGCATATATTATAAAGTCAAGTCACATTTAAAATACATATAATATTTAGTTTAATAGCTCCTTTTCAAAAGATAAAGGACGTGCACTGGAAAAGTTCTATAAACAAACTTACTAAATCATCAAGGAATTGCAAATTGGAAATCATATCCATCAAATAGTGAAAAAAAAAAAAAGAAGAAAAGAGAAAGGTTGAATCCATGATATTTTTTATTTTTTCTAAATAGCAAAAATTTTAAAGTTTGTCAAGTGTCAGTGAGAATGTGAAACAACAGGAATTATCACATTCTGCTAACAGGCGTGTAAGCTGGCACGTCTTTGGAAAACAATACAGCAGAACAGACTTGAGGGTGTGCAAACCATACAACCCAACAATTCCACACCTTAAAATGGTGTTTCTCAAACTTTAATACGCATATGACTCAACTATCCTGTTAAAATATAGATTCTGATTCAGTAAGTCGGAGTGGAGTACGAGATTTTCCATTTCTAACAATTTCCTAAATGGTAGCAATGCTATTAGTCTAGGGACTACACTTTTCAAATAGCAAGGCGTCCGAATGAAAATATAGTCAATAAAATTTTGTTTATACTTATGAAAAAATTGGAAACAGCTTGATTATCTACCAGAGAGTCTTGATAGTGTCTCTATTCATATACTTGTCTACTATTCATAAGTTTAAATAACATACTAGAGCCATACATATCACCACAGGTAAGTTTCATGGAGATAATGTTGACTAACAAAACACAAGTTGTAAAAGACAAAACAATTCTATATATTATTTAGGGATAAATATATAGACAGTAAAGTAAAACATCATTCATGGGCAGTGCCTGTGGCCATATGCCGGAGGTGGTGGGTTCAAACCCAAACCCGGCCAAAAACTGCAATAAATAAATAAATAAATAAAACAGCATTCATTAGAATAGTCAATACCAAATTCAGAATAGTAGTTATCTCTGGAGAAAGAATCAAGGAAATGAAATTACAGAACAACAGTTGAAGGGCTTTCATCTTCAATATTTTTATCTCTTAAAGTGGAAGTTGGTTGGGTGGCACCTATAGCTCAGTGGGTAGGGCACCAGCCCACATACTGAGGGTGGCAGGTTCGAACTCGGCCCTGGCCAAACTGTAACAAAAAATAGCCGGACGTTGTGGCGGGTGCCTGTAGTCCCAGCTACTCGGGAGGCTAAGGCAAGAGAATTGCCTAAGCCCAATAGTTAGAGGTTGCAGTGAGCTGTGACGCCACAGCACTCTACCAAGGGTGACAAAGTGAGACTCTGTCTCAAATAAATAAATAAATAAATAAATAAATAAATAAATAATAAAGTGGAAGTTGGGATAAGAGTGTTTAGTACATCCTCCACTCTTTTTTTATATTTCTCAAATATTTCATAATTGTATTAAATGAAAATAAAGATATATAAGGATATATTTCAAAGTTTTTACAGTAAGAAAGGAAATGAGATGTTATCAGTCATTTATTACTTTTTACTCATTAACTGGTTTTATGAATTATTAAAAATATACTCTTTTAATTATTAAATAATATAAGTAAGTTTTAGAAGTCCTATACAGAGATGAATTAAGACAAAACAAAATAAATCACAAACATAGACACAATTCTGTGCCCACTTACAGTAGCTATCTGAAATCCTCTGGCTTAATGTTAAAAGACCAGTGGCAAATGTGGTCAACTTTAAACAGTCATCAGAATGGGAATAAATCCATGGAATTGAGAGTACTCCACATAACTCTTCCAGAATATGATCTTCAAAAGAACTTTTTACTACGGAAACACAGAAGAGGTCATTAATTATATCTTTTCCTTAATCATATCTAACTCAAGAGTATTTTTAAAAATAAAAATATAGACATTTGAGGCTTGGTGCACATAGCACAGTAGTTATGGCCCCAGCCACATACACTGAGGCTGGTGGGTTTGAACCTGGCCTGAGCCAGCTAAACAACAATGATAACTGCAACAAAACTGGCTGGGCATTGTGGCAGGTGGCTATAGTCCCAGCTACTTGGGAGGCTGAGGCAAGAGCCCAAGAGTTTGAGGTTGCTGTGAGCTGTGATGTCATGGAGTTTGAGGTTGCTGTGAGCTGTGATGTCATGGTACTCTACCAAGGGTGACATAGTGAGACTCTGTCTCAAAAAAGAAACTCTGTTTATAGAATGTTCATTATAACTCCAGTTGATGTTTCAAATATCTATATCTATCTATCTATCTATATATATATATATATATATATATTTTTTTTTTTTTTTTTTTTTTTTCCTTTTTTTAGAAAGAGTCTCACTATGTCACCCTTTGTAGAGTAACATGACAAAACAGCACACAGCAACCACAAACAACATGAAATAAAAGCACACAGCAACCACAAACAATTGG
>CAUYPK010044471.1:0-27484 GCA_963574355.1 Loris lydekkerianus
GTCTGTTTTTGCTCTCCATTTCTCTTCTTCTTTGAGGGTTTGGGAGGATTTGAAAGCTTTGTCTTCAATGTCAGAAATTCTTTCTTCTGCTTGCTCCATTCTGATACTCAGGGATTCTACTGTGTTTCTCAGATCTTTGAGGGCTGCAACTTCTTGTCTCAATGTGTGAAAATCTTTGGTCTTTTGGTCTTTGAATCCGTTGAATTCTTGAGATAACTTTTGGAATTCTAATTCGATCTTATTTGCTATCCAGAACCTGAATTCAATTTCTGACATCTCAGGTATTTGTTGTGCCTGGGGTCTTGTGCTGTTTCTGCCCCATTGACTCTTGGGGGAGTTGATCTACTCTAATTATTCATATTGCCAGAGTTTTTCTGTTGATTTCGCCTCATGATTGTTGTTCACCATTGCCTCTGGCTGTCCTCAGAGTTGGGGAGATGTCTCTCCAAGAGTAGACGCCTGCGGGATCACTCTATTGTTGCTGGATCTTTGTAGGGAGTGACCCTGTGTAGTTCCTCTGGGGCTGCTCCAGGTATAGATTCTGGTTGTGGAAGCAGCTCCGCTTTGTGACACACCCGGATCCATCAACAGGGCTGGGGGTGGTGCGCAAGGTTCTCGGAGTGCCTGGAGCCCAGTGACTTTGGCACAGAGAACCCAAGGCTCCATCAGTATCTGGCCAGGAGAAGGGCTCTGTGCCAAGGCAGGGAGGGCTCCAGCGGGCAAGCAGCTACCAGAGTCCCTGGCCAGATGAACAGGCTAGTGTGGAGGCTGGGAGGACACTGGAGGGAGGACGCAGGGTTGCGTGGCTCCCACTGTTCCTGGTCAGGGAATGCGTAGGCCCGGTGGATGCAGGTCAGCAGTCGTGGGTTGCTGCACAGCTCTTAGGGAGGTCTGGGCGGCGCCAAGCCCAGGAGTTTGAGGTTGCTATGAGCTGTGATGTCACGGCACTCTACCCAGAGCAACAGCCCAAGGCTCCAGTGTGCCAAAACGGTCTCACTCTGCCCCTAAGGATTAAGGCTGTAAGACAGCTCAGCCCCTGCCTTTAGGCTGCTCAGTCACTAGATTACTTTGTCCCGCCCGATCCTTGCTCTGGGACCCTGAGGGCGGAGCTTGCTGGGGCAGTTCTTTCACAATGGCTTCCTGTGCCCAGCTCAGTGGCTCAGTCTGGGGCCCAAGACAATGCCCAAAGTTTTCCACACTCCTGCTCAAGCTCTCCCCAAGGCAGTTCAACAGAGTGCAAGTCCAAGAACACCAAAACAGTTCACAGGTAAGGCCTTTCCAGTTTGCAGTCTCACTGCTGCTTGTACTTATGGTTGCTGGCGTGATTAGGTCGATCGAACACACTCAAACACTTGCCAGTTTTCCACTGTTTTTGTCATCCTCTTGGTGTCCAGAAGTCCCTTGCTGGCTCCCTGTATCCTCAAAGGGATGATTAGAGGCAGATCCCACCAGCCAGAGATGCCTGGAGTCTTGTCTCCGCAGACTTGCCATGCCCAGTTGCAGGGAAGCTGTTACTCGGCTGCCATCTTTAATCCAATCTGGGTTCTTTTTTTTTGTGTGTGTGTGTGTGTGTGGTTTTTGGCCAGGATTGGGTTTGAACCTGCCACCTCCAGCATATGGGACCGGTGCCCTACCCCTTTGAGCCACAGTCGCCTCCCAAATTCCTGGGTTCAAGTGATCCTACTGCCTCAGCCTCTTGAGTAGCTGGGACGACATGGGCCCACCACAATGGTCTGCTAGTTTTTATATTTTTAGTAGATGAGGTCTTGTTCTTGCTCAGGCTTGTATTAAACTCCTGACCTCAAGTAATCAACCTAACTCAGCTTCCCAGAGTGTTGGGATTACAGGTGTGAGCCACTATGCCTGGCCAACTGACTTCTAAATAATATTAAATGTATAATATTGCAACGTTAGAGTGAAGAGTTATTGATAACCATTGTCTTGCTACATCACCATGAGCACATGTAATGTCTGATGGTGTCAATTCGACTGTCAACACTTGGAAGACAACACTGGAAGCTGCACATGTGTACAAATGGCAAGAGCATACATATGTTTATCTCACATGAGATTGCACTATGGCATTGCCTACTAAGTGCCACTAAAAAAAAATCACCATAAAATCTCATAATGTTTTAAGGAAGTTTACAGTTTTGTGTTGGGCTGAATTCATAGCCACCCTGTGCTGTGCGCAGCCCATGGCCATAGGTTGGATACCCCTATTGTAAGAAATGTTACTAACTTTTGAAATACAGGTAAAGCTATAGATATGAGTAAGAAAGTAGCTTGTGAGCCACAGACAGAACTTGCAAGATGTGTTAAGTATCCTATAAGACATGCTAAAGATAGAATAAATGGAATGTATGTTGGAACAAACACGAGTATTCCTTTAGATAGAAAGAGATGGAAAGACCAAGCCATAAAGTATGATCAGGCTATGTCTGGGCTCTCTTTTATGTTGTCATTACATCAGCCATCCATTTGTGACACCCATTAAGATCTCATTTAGGCTCCACATGTGCTCTGCCTAAGAAACACAAATAAAACTTAAGGCAACATAACTGATGGGCTATAGCTGTGGCCATGAGTAATTTTTGCATCTCTCTGATAATGGGTATTGGCCTCAGGTAAGTTCCATCTGTGTGTAACGTTCTTCCACCTCAGCTCTGGTCCTAGTAACCATAGTATTAGTGGGGAAGTTTAATATGTTCCCATGTTCTTCAAGTGCTGCCTGCCCAGGCCCTCAACAGCTACTTCTCCAAGTACTACTCCCCACATACAACTGGCCCTTCATCTTCAGAGATGCCAAACACAACGGAGATAGTATCTGGCCCTGGGATGTCCTCCCTGCTCTTGTTCTGGTGGTATCAACATGGACAGTCTGGCCTCTTGGTTTTGTGGTTCCCTCAAGCTGCCACCTTCTCTTTTCAGGTCCCCAATCCATGGATACATGTCCCCCTGCCCACAGTTGAGCACCTTCCATTGCCACCATGCCCATCCTACCTGTTCTCTTGCTGTGACCCCCAGATTTGTCCTTTGTCAGTAACTTCGTGCCTTCCTTCTCTTCTCTATCCAACTTTGATCAGAAGAGCCAACACTTTTAAACATTTTCTTTTCAAACAGTGGCCTCCTTACTCATATGAGTAACACTCCATCTCTACCTAGGAAAACCCCAACTCTGGGCCTACTCTCTGCTATCTCAGAGTTTTCCCAAACATGTTGAGCTTTAAGGAGAAAAATGCAGTTGTGGGGCCTGGTGCTATGAGTACGTTATTTCTTCTCAGAACTTTCATAGCTACCAGGAGAGACTGCCTCAGTGCTCTGCTCCTCTCTTCCATTTCCATGAGCAGTCTTAAAAAATGTTTTTACTTTTGGGAGGTGCCTGTGGCTCAGAGGAGGAGGGAGCCAGCCCCATATGTTGGAGGTGGTGGGTTCAAGCCCACCCCTGGCAAGAAACTGCAAAAAAAAAAAAAAAAAAAAAAAAGTTTTTACTTTTTCCCTAAGGAATTTATGTCTTGGAAGACTTATTTGATCAATGCATTTACTGTGTGTCCATAAGGTGTGAGCAAGCCAGAAGGTATGGACTGGCACCGAGCTCAATGATGAGCAAAGTACAGGCCTGTTCCCAGGAGCCCACAGCCTAGTAAAGAGGTATTTAGTGTCTAGGAAAAACAGCTGCTGTAAGCATGTGGGGGAACTTGTAGGAAGGACAGCTTATAAAGACAAAGGAGTTGGCAAAGGCAAGTAGGACTTACAAACTGGAAGAGAGGATGAGTTGAAGGCAGCCCCTTAGAGACTGAGGAAAGAGGGACAGAGTACTACATGCCAAGGAAAGACAGGTGCACACCCTGGGAAGAGCTGGCTCCCAGTGATGGTGAGAGTGCTGGGTGCTGAGGAGAAAGGGAAGGCAAAGGCCAGTGGCTGTGAGAGACTGTGCTGAGAGGCATATCAGTGAGGTCCTGGAGACTGAAGTCAAGACTACAAAGGGACAAGCAATACAGAGCAGCTGCTATTAGATGTTTGGCCATAAAATGGGATCGTGAACATAGGACTGCAGCTTGAGATGGATGTGGTCTTGAAAGGGAATGCTGTGAACCAAGAATTAGAATATGTATATACTTTAAAGGAAGTGATGTTTGTTTTGTAATTTAAATATTCTAAATGATGTTAGGAGGTCATAATTGGAAGGAGAGAGATTTGATCCCTAGGTTACTTCTTAGGCTTCATCTTTGACCTGTTAACAGTGTTTGGCACTATTGATTACTCTTCCCTGGAAACACTTTGCTTTTTGTCTTGAACCATACCTGTCCATTGGCATCCTCCCTATCTCTGGTCACTTGTTTTCACTACTTTGCTTATTCATCATTTCCCTGACCTCCAAGACCCACTTAAGCTACTCCTTTTTTTGGTTCTTTTTATTTATTTATTTATTTATTTATTTAATTGTTAAATCATAGCTGTGTAGATTAGTGCAATCAAGGAGTACAATGTGCTGGTTTTATACACAATCTGAAATATTCTCATCAAACTGTTTAACGTAGCCTTCATGGCATTTTCTTAGTTATTGTATGTAGACATTTGTATTCTGCCTTTAGTAAGTTTCGGCTGTACCCATTCTAAGATGCACCGTAGGTGTGGCCCCACCCATTACCCTCCCTCCCCCCTAACCTCCCCCCTACCTTGCTCTTCCTTGGCTCTTTCCCCATAGTCTTGTGCTATAGTTGGGTTATAGCCTTCATGTGAAAGCTATAATTTAGCTTCATAGTAGGGCTGAGTACATTGGATACTTTTTCTTCCATTCCGGAGATACTTTGCTAAGAAGAATATACTCCAGCTCCATCCATGTAAACATGAAAGAGGTAAAGTCTCCATCTTTCTTTAAGTCTGCATAATATTCCATGGTATACATGTACCACAATTTGTCCATTTGTGGGTCGATGGGCACTTGGGCTTCTTCCATGACTTAGCAATTATGAATTGGGCTGCAATAAACATTCTGGTACAGATGTCTTTGTTATATTCTGATTTTTGGTCTTCTGGGTATAAACCTAGTAAAGGAATTATAGGTCCAGGTGGCACCAAGCCCAGGAGTTTGAGGTTGCTATGAGCTGTGATGTCACGGCACTCTACCTAGGGCAACAGCCCGAGGCTCCAGTGTGGTAAAATCGGCTCACTCTGCCCCTAAGGATTAAGGCTGTAAGGCAGCTCAGTCCCCGCCTTGAGGCTGCTCAGTTACTCGGTTACTTTGTCCCGCCCCATCCTTGCTCTGGGACCCTGAGGGCGGAGCTTGCTGGGGCAGTTCTCTCACAGTGGCTTCCTGCGCCCAGCTCAGTGGCTCAGTCTGGGGCCCCAGACAATGCCCAAAGTTCTCCGCACTCCTGCTCAAGCTCTCCGCAAGGCAGTTCAACTGAGTACCAAGTCCAAAAACACCAAAACCGTTCACAGGTAAGGCCTTTCTGGTTTGCAGTCTCACTGCTTCTTGTACTTACAGTTGCCGGTGGGATTAGGTTGATCGAACACACACAACCGCTTGCCAGTTTTTCACTGTTTTTGTCCTCCTCTTGGGATTCAGAAGTTCCTTGCTGACTCCCTGTATCCTCGAAGGGATGATTATAGGCAGATCCCACCAGCCAGAGATGCCTGGAGTCTTATCTCCCCAGACTCCACCATGCCCTGTTGGAGGGAATCTGTTACTCGGTCGCCATCTTTAATCCATCCCTATTTTTAGATCTCTTAAGTGTTCTCCAAACATCTTTCCAAAAGGAACGTTTTAGTTTGCATTCCCACCAGCAGTGTAGAAGTGTTTCCTTTTCTCCACATCCACACCAACAACTCTGGTTTTGGGATTTTGTGATATGGGCTAATCTTACTGGACCCAGTTTTATTTTTAAGCTGTGCTTCTAGTCAACTGGCTATACATTGGGATTACTATCACTACCTCCTCAGGGTTGATTAATTTGTTAGAGCAGCCCACAGAACTCAGGGAAACATTTATGTTTGTTGGTCTATTATAAAGGATATGGAAGAAATATATAGGGCAAGGGATGGTAGGGGATGGACATGAGCTTTTACAACTTCCCTGGGCCAAAGTCCCAACACTCTAATCCAGTGGTTCTCAACCTTCCTAATGCTATGGCTCTTTATTTTTTAGTTTTTTATTTTTTTGCTACGGCCCTTTAATACAGTTCCTGTGGATCGCGACTCACAGGTTGCGAACTGCTGCTCTAATCCCTTCTTGGGCTGGTGACCAGCCCTTATTCTGAAGTTAGTGGCTGCAAGCTATCAGTGAACTCATTAACAGGCAAAAAAAAAAAAAAAAAGAACAACTTACTACTTTGAAGATTCTAAGGATTTTAGAATCCCACATATTTACGTCTTCATCCCATTCATGGGATGATACGTACTAAGATTTGAATATGTGATTATTTGGTTTAGTCACAATTCTGAACAAAATAAAGAGGTCATGCTGAAGGTCTCGAAGTAACACCATTTATCTTCTTCCTTTCAGCATGGTGTTTGGATTCAACCTTCAAAATAAGTCTCAAATCTATCTACTTGTCTCCATCTTCATTGCCACCACCCTTAATCTAAATGACCCTCATTGCTCACCTAGGCTACTGTATTGGACTTCTTAAAAATTTCCCTTCTTCTAGTGATCTTTTTAGTTTATTTCCCATAAAGATGTCAGAGGCATCTTTTTAAAACATGAAAATATATAATTTTATCCCTCTCCTTTATACTTTTTTGGCTGCTTTGCATTGTACTTTGAATTGAATCTAAATTTATTTATTTGACATGTAAGCCTCTGCATATATGTTAATAGTATGGCCACACTGTTTTCTGACTTCTCTCAGACACTGCGAAGCCATGGTGATCTTTCAGTTCCTCAGACACAATGACGCTTCATGCTGTTTTCTGCTGTAGGGGCTTTGGCCAACAGTTTTTCTTCTTACAGTGTTCTTGACTGTGGTTCTTCACAAGGCTGGGTTAAGTGTCATTTTCTCAATAAAACCTTCTCGGACCATTCTATTTAAATAGCTTGTTTTCCTATCTTCTGGGCTCTCTCTTTATATCACCAAGCTATATTTTCTTCTTAGCACTTTACATTGTGTAATTAGTTTTTTGTTTACTTGCGTGTTCTCCACCATCCCCATTGGACTGTGAGCTCCATAATGTGAGAAATTTGTTTTGTTCTGTACTCTGTCAGCCTCTATACCATGGGCTTTCAGTAAGTGCTTATTGGAAGGATGGAAGTGAACTTCATCTTCAGAGACTTTTTCCAATGTCCTTGAAGAGTGTGGGCATGAACTGGGTTTGTTCTGCTCACTGATATATACTCAGTACCCAGTAGTGGTGCTGACAAAATTAGATAGCTGGCAGTTGTTGACAAAGGACTTGAAAGGAAAGTAACCTATATTCTTTATATTTATGTTCAAAAGCACTTCTAAAATAGCTACAGAGGTGCATGTAATAATTTGTTACATAATTAAAAGAATAGATGTCATCAATTTAATTTTTAAAAAATTATCTAAATCAGCTATCTGGAGTGGTGATTTAGGAACTAAGTGCCTGAGTTCCAATTCTGTGGCCTGCATACTGTGGGATCTTGGGTAAGTTACTTAATTTGTGCCTCAGTTTACCCATCTATAAAATGAGAATAGTAATGGAACCTTCTTCATAGGGTTGTAGTGAGGATTAAATTAATGTTTGTGAAAAATTTAGAAGAGGGTCTGGCACTTAGTAATCATTGAGAGTATAATGTAGAATTATGTAAGTTTATAAAACTGAATTTGTTAGAGAACTTACATATATATGTACATCTCAAAATACGACTTAGGATAGGTCATTCTGTTAATAATTACAACTTTATTTATTTATTTATTTATTTATTTATTGAGACAAAGTCTTGCTCTGTTGCTCTGGGTGAAGTACAGTGGCACCATTACAGCTCACTGCAACCTCAAGCTCCTGGGCTCAATCGATCCTCCTGCCTCAGCCTCCAAAATAGCTGGGTCTATAGCTATGTGCCATAACCCCTGACTAATTTTTATATTTTTAATAAAAAAAAAAATAAAATAAAAAAAAAAAGAGTCTTACTCTTGCTCAGGCTTGTCTTGAATTTCTGAGCTCTAACAATCCTCCTGACTCGGCCTCCCAGAGTACTAGGATTATAGGTGTGAGCCACTGTGCCTGGCCCATGTATTATTTTTATCTTTAATCATTTTCTTCAACATATTTACTCTAAAATGATACAGATGTAATTAAGATACTTTGGCCTGCTTTCACCCTTCAGCACCTTAATTTGAGATTCATTTTTTATTTTATTAAAGATTTATCCAGAGTTGAATAGTAATGAATGACAGAAATATTTATGATACAGATCTCTTTTTCTCACCCCATTAATAACTTTCTGCTATAAAACAATAATCATCTTTAATTCAATGGTTCTTAACTTTGCACATCAGAATCTCCTCTGGATATTTAAAAAACCACTAACATTATGGTCTTACTCTTGATCCAGTTAAATCAGAATTTCTATCATAAGCCTAGGATATGATCATCTGTCATAAGCCTAGATGTTGGCACATTTGAAAGTTTCCTGTATAAGTTATAATAGATTTATAACTGCTGTTTTTTAAAGTATTGATTTTGGTAAGTGATTTCTGAACTTTCTTGAAACTAACTGTTGTCTAGTTCTTGTTATGAAAACATGAGTTCTTAAGCTCTAGCTCGCATTTATTAAATCTGAACTTCTAGGGAAGAAGTCTGATTATCTGTGTGTTAACACTGATATCAGGAGATTCTTCTACATCAAGTTTAGGAACTAAATGTGTGATGTGTATTTGTAAGAGATGAGGCACATGGGTGCTTGAAATATGAGAGCGCTTTGAAGGTCTCCTTTGTTTTTTTGTATCAGGAGTGGGCCTAATACTTTTAGTGAGTTTAGGAGAGGTTTGGGTGTTTTGTATAGTGCTAATTCACAGTGTTTTCTGTTTGCTGGTTTAGAAGTTTATTGCAGAACCTGAGTTTATGTCCTCAATCCCAGAGAAGAGGGAAGAGAAGAATAAAGAGAGAGATATGAGGGTACTGACTAAGGACAAGGATAAAATAAATGTGTGCCCTCTGTTACTGACTTGTCTTTTAGTTAGATGAAAGCAATATTTTATCTTAGAAATACAACTTTAGTTTTCTTTATGAAGAATATTCTGATAGACACAAATTGTTTTGCTGAAGAAAATAGTGGGTATCCAGATCTCTTATAGGACTTTAGTTTTTCTTTGACAATTATGAGTTTTTATAGAGAGATGTGTTAGTGTAAAAAATATAAGATATATTTATGTGTATAAAATTTATAGGGCATAGAAAATATGATGCAAGGACTGTAGATTCTTTTTTTTTTTTTAGAGATAGTCTTACTATATTGCCCTCTGTAGAGTGCTGTGATGTCACAGCTCACAGCAATCTCCAACTCTTGGGCGTAAGCAATTCTCTTGCCTCAGCCTCTCGAGTAGCTGGGACTACAAGGTGCCCTTCAGAACTCCCGGCTATTTTTTTGTTGCAGTTTGGCTAGGGCTGGGTTTGCCACAGGCACTGCCCAAGACCATAGATTTTTAATATTTTCAGATTTAACATGAATAGTTTTGATTGAAGGTGATTACTTAGAGTGCTTGTTATTAAATGTAGTTTTACCCAGGCACAGATGTTTGATTTTATGTGTGTGCGTCTGGTGTGCAAAAGCTCTCTAGTGTGTAAGCCTGGTTAGCAAATGTCTTGCATCCTCAACTCCAGCCTACTCTCTTTTGTTCTATGCTCTCAACACTTTTGCGGTAATTCTTCTGAAATTAATATAAACTTCTCTCTCTCTCTTTTTTTTAAATGAAAGAAGAAAAGAAAAAACTCCTTTTGTGTCCCCCTCTGCTCCCAGGAAAAGCCAGCTTTAATATGTTTGGTGGTTAAAAATTAGAGGAAATAATAGTTCCAGGGCAAATTTCTTCCTTAGTTGTAAGTGGGTAGCATTTTTAAAATTAATAAATGAGGGCCACCTAACATTTAAGAAGAGCTATATAATAGTTTGCTTTTTTATTTTTTTTTTTAAGAAATTATGTGCCAATTTGAGAACTTGGGGATGCTTTGGGCTCTATCAAATACCCAAATGTAAAAAAGGCAACTGCAGTGGTTCTTGACTATGGAAAGCCAAGAAGAATCACTGAAGAGATTTAAAAAGTACTGTGAAATAGATCTGAGTGTGCTTCGAATGACTTAATTTTTAAGTTTCATTTCATGATAAGTTTATTAAATGTTTCCAACACTTATATCCAAATGTCAGCCGTGGTTCTTATTTTTTTTTTAAAGAGAACAAGTTCCATGTAAGCATTCCACATTGTTTATCAATTCACTACATTGTACCCCATAAATGCATTAATGTACACAGTCATGATTTAATAAAAAAAAAATATATATATATATAAAATAAAGAGAACAATAAAACAGAAACTGTGATGTTTAATCACACTTTTATGTGTTTGTTATAATTTATGAGATTAAAATTCAATTGCAGTTTTTAGGTTTCTCCAAAGTGTCATCAGAATTAAAATATTATACTTATATTGGTAAAAATTAAAACATTGTTTGGAGAGTAGCTGGTAGGGTGTGTATGTGTATATGCATATGTACACACTTCTTTTTTCTTTTTAAAAGTTACATAGCAAACTTCTGGAGACAGAGCGCCAACTAGGGGAAGCTCATGGTCGACTGAAGGAACAGAGACAGCTGTCAAGTGAAAAGTTGATGGATAAAGAGCAGCAAGTGGCTGATTTACAACTCAAACTTTCTCGTTTAGAAGAACAGGTAAGTTAGTATTTCAAGTGAGTTTATATTACCAAGTCTATTGATAGACTTAAGAAGTCTTTTAATGGTCAAGGTCTGTAATTAGACTTAAAAAAATTTTTTTAAATGCAACATTTATTACTACCAGGTAATGTCTTACTTATTAACTACATTAAGTCATTTTTGCTGTGATTACATTCCCTAAAATTCTTAATAAATATGCATAAAGAAGACTATTGTTTCAGCTTTAGAAAGGAAAAACTCTGGGGATGAACCCATATCAGCCTGTTAGAGTCTTCCTACCCAGAAAGGACCACTTGGTAATGAAACAGTGAACTATGAACTGTTGGTGAGGGTCATGAATAACATGTAGTGGGTACATATAGACTTTGAGTTTACCTGTAAGGATTTTCACTTTTAGAAATTTAGTATATGGGCTTGGTGCTATGGCTCAAGCTGCTAGGGTGCCAGCCACATACACCAGACCTGGCGAGTTCAAATCCAGCCCAGGCCTGCCAAACAACAATAACAACTGTGACCAAAAAATAGCCAGGTGTTGTAGCAGGTGCCTGTAGTCCCACTTACTTGGGAGGCTGAGGCAAGAGAATTGCTTAAGCCCAAGAGTCTGAAGTTGCTGTGAGCTGTGATGCCATGGCACTCTACTGAGGGTGACAGCTTGAGACTCTGTCTCAAAAAAAAAAAAAAAAATTAGTATATGATTGAATGTTAGACTAATTATAGTTGCTAAAAATGGTATCCATTATATGGATAAAGTGCATGTTATTAAATTATGTCTTTTGTTGGAATTGAAACAAATATTCTGCGTTAAAATCTGTAGCTTCAGTAACAGATTTTCTTTTAGACCTAAAATTTTAGAGGTGGTAAATGATTCTTTTTTTCCCCAACTATTATACATTATGGAAATTGACTATTATGGAAGAAAGTAAAATTAATACTGATACTATGGTTTAGATTATTGTTACAGATAATTTGTATGTAGTTAATTCCTAGATCCTAATGGTTTATAAAAAACAGCAATAAACTAAATACCAACCTGGAGAAAGATTTGTATTTTTTTTTACGATGAAAGTCTATGCCTGGAGAATAGTTTCTTCATCATGAGATGAACATTCTATAAGTAATAAGATTAAGCTTTTAAAGTTGCTCTCATATATTGTCTAAATTTATTTTTCCATTCATAGTAGAGAATTGAAGTAGTGCCAGATATGTAGTATTTATGATTAATAGCATTATGCCTTTTAAATGTCACCTGACAGCCTACATTTTTTTAAGTTGAAGGAAAAAGTAACAAATTCTACAGAATTGCAGCATCAGTTAGAAAAAACAAAGCAACAGCATCAAGAACAACAGGCTCTTCAGCAAAGCACTACAGCAAAGCTTCGAGAAGCTCAGGTAAACATTAAGTTATTTAAGTTATTGGCCTTTTAGGGTAAAAAGAACCATTATAACCAATCTTCTAGAACAGAATATAGCTCTAGAAGTAAATTTTTTAATGTTCAAGAAAGTATTAAATGTCACCCTTGATTCCTCAAAAAAAAATTATTGTCCTTTTAAACAAAAATTAAAGCAAATAATTACTCTTTTGTTGTTGTGAAACTAGATAATGGAAAATGCTTGATTATGAGAATTTTTTTATAATTTTCAGTATCTGTATAATCAGAAAATTCTTTTTCTTTTGATTGGTATGTTGAAAAGTTTTTAAAAAATAGTTAAAACTTATTTGTTGTAAAGAAGTATATTGTAAATAAACTCGTAAAATATTTGAATTTATTGTTTATTAGATAAATTCATCTACTAAATGTGTTTAGTTAAATTTATTATTTAAGTTACTATTTATAAATAATAAATTGAATTACTATTTGTTAAAGTACTTATTTAAAAAGTCAAAAGGGTAAAATAAAGCTTCCTGGTTTAGTTAGCCAAGTACAGAAGAGCCTTTTGTATTTCGTGCAAAGGAACTTAGTATTTGTCGGTCCTGTTTCATAACCATCATCTGAACATTGGGATTGTAGGGATAGAAAATAGAACTGATTGAGTTAAATTTATACCAAGTCTACAGCGTATCTTAGAATATTGACAGAAGTTAAGTTTTGTTGAGGGGGTGTTGCCCAAATGTTTGAAATGAATTTGACTTTTGTATTTATTTCTTAACTCATTATTTTACTAGTTTATTGAAGATTATTGATTGCTGTGTGTTAGTCACTTTGGCTCAGGGTTGAGAATAAAGAGATGCAGTGCCCGCCCTTTAGGATGGCAATCCAGTGATATGAACCTAGAACAGTGTTGTGGTTTGAGGGAGGCAGTAAGTAATATGCCTCCCTTTCCCTTCTGAGTTTGGAGAGTAGCATGAGAGTCAGGTGCATCGAGATCAAAATATTGGATTCATTTATTCTTTTATTTGATCAGTCAACAAATATTTATTAATGTCTACTCTTGACCAAGGAACTGATTTTATGACCACAGCAGTGAACAAAATAGGCAAAACTGTTGGCTGTCTTGGAGCTCAGTGAGGGAGAGAAACAGTAATTGAGGTAAAGAAGCAAAACATTTAGCATATTAAGTGGTGAAAAGTGCTGTGGGAATGAAAGAAGGAGAGATAGGGAGTAGGTAATATCTGGGGGATTGAAGGTGGGACCACAGTGTTAGTTGATGAAGATGAAAGACCTGAAGGAAGGGAGGGTGTGAGCCTTGTGGGTGTTCGAGAGAAGAACATCAGTACACTGAAAGATCTGGAGCATATCTCAGGAGTAACAAGATGTCAGTAGCTAGAGTGCAGAAATGATAGAAGAGTTAGAAGGGGCACAGTAATAGAAGTGATGTTATTAGAACACATGGAACCTCCTAGATAATTTTAAGAACTTTATTTTACTCTGAGTAAAATGAGAAATCATTGGAGGATTCTGAACAAAATAACACAATGATCTGACCTAAAATTCTGCAGGATTATTCTGGCTGCTGTATTGAGAGTAGGCTGTAAGGGTACATGAGTAAAAACAGAAATTAGCTAAGAGGCTGCTATGATAATCCACACAAGAAATGATGGGCTTGGACTGGAGTATAAAAGTGTAGGCAGTAAGAAGTGGTCTGATTGTAGATATATTTGGAAAGTAAAGCAGGCTGTGCTACTGATAGACTGATGTACAGTATTGAGAGAGAGGTCAAGGACGAGTCCAAGGATTTTGGCCTGGGCCATGGGAAGGATGGAGACCAAGCAAGAGGTAAACCAAGAATACCATTGGATTTGGCAATATGGAAGTCATTTATGTCCTTGATAGGAGAAATTTAGATAGAGAAAGAAAAACAAAAGCCTGACTGGAGAAGATTCATGAGAAAAGAAAGAATATTTTGATAGAGTGAACATAGATAACTCTAGGAGTTTTACTGTAAAGGACAGGAAAGAAATAGGACAGTAAAGTTAGTATGGACAAATTATCATAGGCTTTCTCATATTGTACCACAGAATTAAATTGATTATTCTAGCTACAAAGAAAGCTGGAAGTGATAGCTTTTCAGCTTGTTTTAGGCAGGTTGCCTCTCAACACTGCTAGGGGAGCCCCTGATACGGGAGTAGGGGCTCTGCTGACCATGCTTAGTTCCTTATTCCACATTTTCTAATAAGAGTAAATTCTTATTCCTTGGAGAGAAATGTGAAAGGATGAGAAAGGGGCCAGACGAAGTTCCTTATGGAAGCATGAAAAGTCCTAAAGACTAATTAAAGAGATGCAATGGGTATAGTTTTAGGTATGTATATAAAATTATTATGGTAGTAGGGAGGACAGTTACTTAACCCAGAGTCTGGAAAAGAGTGGTCATGGAAAACTTCTTACAAGTGACATTGTGAGTCAGAAAGGATGAGTAGATATTTTGAGGGTACAAAATGGTGGTAGTGAGAAGTCTACTCCAGGTAGAAATTACGAAGACAGGGATACTGAAACTGGTGTGAACTACACTGTTAAGTTTTGTTGGAGCTTAGAGTATAAGTTAGAGTTCAGTTAGAGAATGTGGCATTTGTATTCGAAGATTTAAAGATATTGAAGATCTTAAGAAATAATTGCCATAGTCAGATTTGATTTTTAAATAAGTTTTTCATATTGTTGTGTGAAAGATGGATTTGGGAAGGAATATTCTGAAATAAAAGATTAGGAAATACCTGCTGCAGTTCAGAAAAAAAATAATCCAGATCTTAGTTCAAGAAATCGGTAAGTTCATGGGGACAAATGTGAGAAGTACTTGGGAGGTAAAATAAATAAGTAGGACTTGTTGACTTAATAGATTCAGGAGATGAGGCAGAAAGGGAATGACTTCCAGGTTGATGACATTGGGTGCATGGTAAATGGAGGTGTCATAGACTGTGTTAGCACATGTGAGACAGATGGCCATTTTATGAGAGAACACGATGAGTTCAGTTTTGGACATGTCTTAAGGTACTAGTGGGATATAGTCATTTAATGTTTGGAGGAGGAGATTATGTTACATATTAGCTGTGAGAGACATCAGTATATAGGGTATAAATGGAATTATTAGAATAAATGTTATCTTAGTCCATTTGTGTTGATATACAGGAATACCTATGACTGGGTAATTTATAAAGACAAAAGGCTTATTGAGTTTATAGTTGTAAAGGCTGTACAAGAAACATGGTGCCCTTGTCTGTTTCTGATGAGGGCTTCAGGATGCTTGATGGCAGCAAGCAATGGGGAGCCTCTTGTGCAGAGTATGTAGCCAGAGAGGGAAAGCAAGGGAAAGGGGAGGGAGGTACTAGGCTGTTTTAAACAACCAGCTCTCAGAGGAACTAACAGAGCAAGACTCACCAGTATGCATGCCCGAACAGCACCAACTTATCCATGAGGGATCCACATGACCCAAATGCCTCCCATTAGGCCCCCCCCCTCCAACATTGGGGATCAAAATTCAAACTAAAGCAGATGTGATCAGCTGGGAGGGAGTATAGTGAGGAAAATAGACAATTTGGTAACATAAGACTTCTTGTATGGGGGAGTAATAGTGGAAGAGAGGCCAAAGAAAGCCTGATAAGGGTGAGTAGGGAGAACCTCCAGAGGGGAAGCCAAGAGAGGAATTAGGGAGAGGCAAAAGCAACATCCAATGTGGGTGTATGGTGGGGATGCTCAGTATAATATCAATAAGGAAAAATACCCCTTAGATTAAGCAATTAAGTAGTAAATTCCAAACCTTGTTAAACATAATTTCAATAAAATGATAGAGATGAAAACCTGATTTTTGATGGAATAAATCTGAGATTAAGGAGTTAGGAAAGTAAGTATAAATTACTTTTGAAATTTAAATATGATAAAGACTTGGCAGACACTGGAAGGGAGCATTGGTCTGGAGAGTGTGAGAATGAGAGAAATCTGGGTATGTTTAAAGTCTGGGGCAAAGGGACTTATAAAGAGGGAGTTATTTAAGGATATTAGATGAGAGGTGACTGAGGAATAAGGTATTGTTGTCACTGATGCAGTGGGGGAGGGTGAATTTGAACTTATCCACTGAAGCTTGAAGAAAGGAGGCATATATATATATGTGTGTGTATATATATACATATACACATAATTAAAAAATATAATTTTATAGGTAAGGGGATAGAAAATCAGATCAATCATCCCTGAAAAATCTCACATTTCTGGATAAAGTTTGAGAGAGTAACAGCTGAATCAGGCAAGCAGAGAGTGAGAACTTGGGGAGAATATTGAAGGTTTTAGGTGGTTATTGAGGGGAATATTTGAGATTAAGGACTTCATTCAAATAAGATAGACAAAATAATTCTGAGTGTATACCATAATGGATGTTGGTAAGTGCTAACTCTTACCTGTGAGCCACCCCCCCTCCCCATAATGGAAGTTGGAACCCAGAAATTAGTAGCAGCACTAATCTCTGGAGGTTTGTGATTTTATTCTAATAGTACTTAGAAGCAAAGGAGTGGAAAAATCAGATTGTAGTATTGATCTAGAATTGGACTTTTTGGGGGCTGGCTATCTCACAAATTTAAGAGTGAAAGGAAATGAAGAATGTGGTTGAAAAATAGATAAGGTTAGTTAGTTCATATCCATGTCTGAGTTTCAGGAGGAGAAGCTAAGTATATGCTAAGTAAACTAGAACGAAATCGAGGTCTCTGACATTGCAGAGTAGAAATGAGGTCATAAACCAGGAAGACAGTAAGTTGTGGTCACAAAGCAGGATAGTTGGAAATATTTGGTTGGAACCATTTCAAGTTATTACAAGGTCCTATATGTGTAATTCAAATATAGAATGAGTCCAGGAATTAAGATGATATATATGTGAGGTTATGCTCTTAATTCTTTATGTATTTTGTATTTCCCAGGAAATTGGCAGAAATTGGGATTGAGAGAAAGACTAAATCAGGTCTCAAGTCTTCAGTGAATGAGGTAGGGATTTATAGATAATAGCAACAAAGAGTAGAGGGTAAAATAAACAAACGGCATACTCTCACAAAAAACTTCTACATGAGGGAAAGAATAATATCAGTGAACAACCAGGAAAAGGTCAACCTTCTCTGCTTGCTCAGTGGAGTAGGCCTTACTGACATCTTTAAAGTGAGAATCAAATTTCAATTAAGACTTAGAAATATAGGAACCTTTATGGGAGAAAGCTTAGGCCTGGAACTGAGGTTCTAGAAGATCAGAAAAATGTGGAGAGAGAAGTTATTGGTGGTAGGAACAGAAGCTGAAAGCTGAGAGGTTAGGTCCTTTTATCATCTGGCCAAGCTTACAAGGATGAGAAATGTGCTTGAAAATGATAGACCTCAATATTTTAATATTGGCACATATCATTGAGAAGACCATGTGATTTCTGGCTCTATCTTAGCAAGGTAGTGTGGACTACTATAAGATTTATAGAGGGGCTGGTTAGGGCCCTGTACTGATAGAGGCTCTTTGACTCTCTTAAAATGGTTGAGGCAGAGGCTAAGGCTATGGATCAGGTGGCCCAAGAACATCAGTGGATGTTATAGAGGTAGGCTATGGCTTTGTCCTCTGTGTAACATAAGGTCCTTGGTAATGTAGAAGATGAGGGATTCCTTTTTATGTTGATAGAAGAGTTCCATTAAGGTATTGAACTGAGCGTGTGTATATAAGTTAGAATGCATTTATTTTTCTATTTATTTAATAAATATTTTAGAATATATGTGTCATATATCTTGGATACATTAATGAGTAAAATCGACAAAAATCCCCACCTTTGTGGAGCATACATTCTAGTGGAAGGAGTGTAGGAGGGAAATAGGCATGAAAAATAATGGAATTATTTAATGTGTTAGAAGAGAAACAGTATGGAAAGAAAAATATAACCAGGACAGGGAGTACTGGGAAAGGCTGCAATTTTAAATGTAATGGTCAGCATAGGCCCTATTGAGAAAGGGAAATTTGAGCAAACATTTGAAGGAGAGGGAGTGAACCACATGACTGTGGGAAGGAGTTCCAGGCAGAAGGAACAATTAGTGAGAAGGCTCCAAGGTGGGAGTGTGCCTGTCTTGATTAAGGAATAATGAGTCTCGTGTTTCTGAAATGGATGAGAAGAGAGGTAGAAGGTGATGTTAGAGTATCAGCAAAAGAATGAGGCTAATGGAAGGGCTTTTGTTAAATTCAGGCTTCTTATCAATAATATGTAATAAATTTATGTTATTAAATATATTGTTCTAATTATTGAAATCTTCCATGTTAAAGTATTACAATTAGTTTTTAAAAATGTAAGACTAAATTTAGTATCAGTCCTTTTATGTTTGAGGAATAACTTTTTTAAAGTTTTCTATACTTAAAGTAGTAGTTTTCAATTCTTTACAGAATGATTTGGAACAAGTACTACGTCAAATTGGTGATAAAGACCAAAAGATCCAGAACCTTGAAGCCTTATTACAGAAGAGTAAAGAAAATATTTCGTTACTGGAAAAAGAAAGAGAAGATCTTTATGCAAAAATTCAGGCTGGTGAAGGAGAGACGGCTGTTCTTAATCAGTTACAAGAAAAAAACCATACATTACAGGAACAAGTAAGCTTATAAAATACATTTCTAAAATTTCCTTCTGTCTCACTAAATCTTAATAGATGTTTCATTTAAATGGTTCTTTTTTCTTCCTCTTTTTAGCACATTTTAAGTGTTATGTATTTTTGATAAATAACATCTCATTTACCTTAAGAGGTGGATTGCTATTATAGTAAAAGTTATTTAATATGATTTAAAAAAAGGAAATTCTCAACTCATGTCCATGGATATAAATTATTGCCTGTGTGACTACAGGTAAATAATTTTCACTTCATTAGCTTAGTGGAAAAATAGAAATGTTATTAAGCATAACTACTTGCCTCATGGCATTTCCTGACATTTAAAAAAGAATCAATAATAAAATACATTCCGAGATAAAAAGTACTTATCAAATGTTAGTTGTTACAGACTTAGCAGTTTATTATTTTTGATAATGTATGTCTTTGGATAATATGTAGCTAATAATTTTGGTAAGCTTATTCAGACATACATATGTCATTTAAGAGAAACTTATAAAATTTAGATTAATATACTTTCCAGTTGCACTTTTGGAAGAATTGTCTAATAAGAAAATCATTACCTAAATAAGAAAGTATTTAAAACAAAGTATCAGAAAGCCATGTTATTTTTCTAATTTGGGAATGAGAATTTAACAGATTTTTTTCCCCAAAATTTCAAAATTATTTTTGAAAAATGAGTCTTTTTCTTTTCCTCTTACTACTCTTCCCTTCCCTCCTCCCCTCCCTTCTCCCTTTTCTTCTTCTTCCTTTTTTTTTTTTTTAAAGAAACTGGGACTTGCTTTGTTGCCTTATTTCCCAGGCTATAGTGCAGTGGTGGGATCGTAGCTCACTGCACTTTTGAACACCTGGGCTTAAGCAGTCCTTCTACCTCAGCCTCCTGAGTAGCTGGGACTACATGCCACCAT
Organism: Loris lydekkerianus; assembly: GCA_963574355.1. NCBI lineage: Eukaryota > Metazoa > Chordata > Mammalia > Primates > Lorisidae > Loris > Loris lydekkerianus. The sequence goes on from CAUYPK010044471.1 coordinate 19,786, forward strand.
GTGTAGCTAATTTTTTTATTTTATTTTTTTGTAGACATGGGGTCTCCCTCGGTTGATCTTGAGTTCCTGGCCTCAGGTGATCCTTACACCTTGGCCTCCCAAAGTTCTAGGATTACAGATATGAGCCACTATGCCTGGCCTGAAGAATTCTTTAGGCTAGTTTTTGGTTGTACACAACTTGACATTACTTATTACACATATATATTTGGGAAGGCATGTATTTTTTAAAAAAGAATAAAGTAATTATTGTACTTTTGGCCATGTTGGAGTAACTGATGTCTATTTAGCTTTCCTACCATTAACAATTAGAAAAATGGGGAAAATGTATAAAAACCACCATTTTCAGAAGTTGGACAATAGACAGTACAGGACTGTGATCCCTGAACAAGAAAATGAGGTGAACTCTTTGACCACTCTTAACTTTTGACTCAGAGACATTTTGCAGACTGTGGTGCAGATTGGAGAATCCAAGGAAAGCATAGTGATCTTATTGAACTGAGGTGTGAGAGGTTGAATTTGAGTGAGAGACTGAAGTTCAGGGAGGTTAAGGCAGTTCATGTTTTCAGGACAGACTATCAGAGAGAAAGGAGCAATAAAGAGAAAAAGCTCTGGAAATCTGCATAAGGATCCAATTGAGGCTTTGGTTGAGTGCTGAGCTTTGCATTTATAAAGTTGGATTCCTTGCAGCCAGGCAATGAATCATATCAGCTGCAGGCTGAAAAGTTACAGAGCTTGCACAGGGCTGGGAGATGTGCAGTCCGAGGAAAGATGTAGTTGAATCCTTGGGCATTCGATAGTAACCCAAGCTACCATGTACCTGACCTTATGAAGTATAAAAACAAGCATCAAAAGGATCCATTTGAACTACAAACATGCTAACTACCAGCTGGGACAAAACTCAACATCATTTTTTAAAAGAAGACAACGAAATCCAGATGGTTCTAATTCCAGACTGGTCATAATAAATAGCAAAAAGTTACTAGATGTATGAAGAAGCAGAAACAATGTAATAACCAAGAAAAAATAATTTAATGGAAGCACATCCTGAAATGAGAGATGGAATCATCAGACAAGTCCTTTAAAGCAACTCTTAAAATATACTCAAGGATATAAAGGAAAAAGTAAAATAATGGAGATAGAAGCGGAAATGATAAAAAAAGAACCAAATGAAGAACTTCTAGCCATAAAAATATAAAAATGCATGAAATGGAAATTTCATTGGATGGGCTTAACAGATGAAACAAGTAGAAAACAACACCAGTGAACATGAAGACAAGGCAATAGAAACTGTTCAAAATGAAGGACAGAGAGAAAAAGGGTTGGGGAAGAAGCATTCTCATAGTGACCCATGGGACAGTATCATGGAGACTAGTATCCACATAATTAGTATCACAAAGGGTAGGGATGTAGAAAATATTTATAGAAATAATGATGGGAAAGTTTTCAATTTTGATTAAAAATATTAGTCTATAGATTAAAAAAGCTCAACAAAATCAAAGAAATATCAGGTGAATTGGATTTTATCTAAATTTTATACAAAGTATGCTCTTTCAAAGATATACCATTATGGAAAAAAAAAAAAGCCAAGACACAGAGTGGAAAAAAAATTCACTATATACACACACACCCCACATACACACACATATATATGTGTATACAAATATATACATATATGACAAAAAAAACATTTTTTTTTGAGACAGAGTCTCACTTTCTTGCCCCCAGTAGAGTGATGTAGCATCATAGCTCACAGCAACCTCAAACTCTTGGGCTTAGCGATTCTCTTGCCTCAGCCTCCCAAGTAGCTGGGACTACAGGTGCCTGCCGCAGCGCCCAGCTATTTTTTTTGGTTGTTGTTGTTGCAATTGTCATTGTTGTTCAGCTGGCCCAGGCTGGATTTGAACCTGCCAGCTTGGGTGTATGTGGCCGGCGCCCTACCCACTGAGCTACGGGTGCAGACCATATATGACAATTTAAAAATGTGAAGAACTTATAAGGAACTCTTATTAATTTAGAGTTACTTAATTAGGTCAGTAATTGGCTGAGGGTAGAGATGGGATTGGGAAATGGCTGCAAAGATACATAAGAAAACATTTTGTGATAATGGAAATGTTTTCTCTTAATTGTAGTGATGGTTATTTAAATGAATATTTATCAGTATTCTTAAATTGGATGAATTTTATTTTATGTAAATTATAGCTCAGTAGAGATGATTTTAAAAATAATGTGTCTTTATTTTTTATGATTTGAGGTATATGATGTATATGTTTACCTATTTTTGGAAAGATGTATGTACTTGAAAAAATTTGAGATAACCTATCATAGAGTAGTTCCATATTCTCATGGTCCTTAAACTGGGGTTTCTTAGTTTTCGTTATATCATTTGTGAACTTCATAATTAGAGTTTTGCTTTGCACGACAGGTTACACAGCTAACAGAGAAGCTGAAGAATCAGTCGGAAAGCCATAAACAAGCCCAAGAGAATTTGCATGATCAAGTACAAGAGCAGAAGGCACATCTTAGAGCTGCACAAGACCGCGTCCTTTCCCTAGAAACCAGTGTCAATGAATTAAATAGTCAATTAAATGAAAGCAAGGAGAAAGTCTCCCAACTTGACATACAGGTAATATCGAATTACACTCTTTAAGTTTGTATGTATCAAGAACCAATTTTAAGCTCTGAAATATTTTAAATTCTGCTTTTTCTCTCTTTTTTCCCTTGCATATTAATGGAGAAAGCTAAGGAGGAAGCTTAGGAGAAAGCTAAGAATACAAATTAGATAAAAGGTGTGTGTCTAGACAGTTTGTTGAACTCCCCTTTTTCTATAGTCTCATCAAGCTACACCTTCTGAAACCAATGAATCTTTTAGCTTTTCTTTGTTTTGAACATGTCCTTTTTATTATTTTTGAAGTCCAAATTTGATATTGTATCATTAGATTTCTGTGTAAAAGATTTTTGACTTTGGGTTTTTTAAATCTTCCTTTAAAGGTTTGATTTAAAAAAAAAAATACCCTTTTAGGTAGCATTATATATTTCAATATATATTCTTTAAGAAATCTATATAACATTTTTGCTCAATGAGTCAATGACAGGTGGGAAGTAAGACATGTTTCTTTCTCTCATCATTGCTTTCTTATTCTGTGCTATAGAAGTGAAATTTATACAAATGTTTCTAAGGCTTGATTTTATTATAGGAGAATGATTCTGTTGGAAATAAATAAAATAATATAACCAATATACTTTTTTAGAATTTGGGAAGATGCATATTTTCTTCAGTTTTCTAAATATAATTATTTGTTAGATGTGTTATATGATAACCCAATATGTGGATGTCCAATTTAATGGAAGAAGGAATGGGAGGAGGGATATGAATGAACAGATGTATTAGGACAGTTTATTATTCCTTTTGCATTGCAGGAGTCTTCCCTTTACAAAAGATTGTAAAAAAGATTTACAAAAGACTGCCATTGCTATTCATTTCAGAACTAGTTCCTGTAATGAGATCCCCCAATTTTTCTTACCTTTACAATGACCTCCTTGCCATTAGTCTTTGAAAAATGTTACCTGTAGTTATTTGTTTAAGCCTTTTTTCCCTTAAGATTCCTTTAACTTATTTTTAAAACTAGTATTAGTGCATAAAATAGACTGTTTTCTTTTAAGAATTAGGTCTCTGATTAAAAATGTAATGCTTTAAGTGCCTTCAATAGCTGCATCAACCAAAAATGCTTAGCCAAAGGGCTTGGCTGTAGCCTTTTAAAAAATATACAAAACAAATGCAGTTATGGTAATTTTTTTTTTTCTAGAGTATCCCTTTAAACATGTGATTTTTAAGGGGTTTCTGGATTTTGAGGTCTGTAACATACCCTTTGAGTTCCACCTGCAAGATGCTTCCTAGTAACCATGATCAAGGGCAGCACTGGGGTGAATGACTGGACAGGTGTTTGGCAGCGCTTCACGAGAGGGCGGAAATTGCAAAGGTCGTTAGCACTGTAGCAATAGGTATTTAGTCTGAGTTTATTGTATATAAAGGGCCAGTAGAGGGGCTGGCTGTATGAATGGCCACATTTTTTTCTGTCATAAACATTTCTGAAACTAGGTAAACCAGTGAAGTTATTATTTAATCCCCCCAAATTTTCTTTAGGTGTTCACATGACTTTGGAAGATGTATCACCTTAGTTGAATCATACCATATTGAAAGATCAAAGTGATTCTCGTGTTAAAATATTTTATGAATTTTTGGTTCCTCAGATAGATAAATGCCATATGTGAATGAAGCCAACTTCTGCAAAAATACATTCTTCATAGTTTGTTATACCCTCATCAGTTAGCATAGACTTACTGTGTATTGTTTAAAGTGTAGATATCATTAGTCTTTTAGTTCGATGTAGATGTGTGTATACTTTCATATAACTATTGTTTCTGTGAATAATTATATGGTTATGAGATAGAATTCTTTGAGCTGTTTCTTTCTGCTTAAAATATCCTTATAATGTAAATCTTAGATTTCTTATGTTCATTGATCCTGTCTTCAGCGAGCTAAAAGAGTATCACTCCCCTTTTTTTAATCCTTTTTTCAAAATACATTAATTTTAACTATTTGTTTTTTTACTTTTTGTTTTTCTTATTAGAGGTAAATTGTACTGAAGTTATTCAAATACTTAAAACTGTTAACTTTTTATAACAAGACAGATCTTGTGCTTGTTTGATATAATTGAAAGTGTGTTTATTATTGAAAGCCTTGAATTTTTAGTATGCAATTTCTTGATTTTTTGTGAATATCAAAAGTAAAATCCTTTAAGGAAGAAGTTATCAGGGAATACTGAATTTCATAAAGTATTCTAGTTGTCTGGCTTTTTGAGTCCTTGAATTCTTTGGATTCATCTTTTTTTTTTGTTTGCATGGTTATGTACTTTCTCAGAACAGGGGCAGACTTCACTACTATGTATTCACTTCTGAAAAAATACAATGGCCCTTCTCAGTAAAAATGTATACTTTTTCTTTTAGCAAAAGGATACTAAAACATTTTGGTGTCATAGAGAGACAAGATCTTTTCACTGTTTTGTTTTTTTTTTTCTGATTTAAATTATTTATTTAAAATACCCATGCACTGATGCTGATTTCTTTCTTTTCTTTTATTATTATTAAATCATAGCTGTGTACATTAATGCGATCATGGGACACCATACACTGGTTTTATCGACTATTTGACACATTTTCATCACACTGGTTAACATAGCCTTCCTGGCATTTTCTTAGTTACTGTGTTAAGACATTTACATTCTACATTTACAAGTTTCACATGTACCCTTGTAAGATGCACTGCAGGTGTAATCCCACCAATCCCCCTCCCTCCACCTCCCTCCGTTTTCTGCCTTCCCCCTATTCTTAGGTTATAACTGGATTATAGCTTTCATGTGAAAGCCATAAATTAGTTTCATAGTAGGGATGAATACATTGGATACTTTTTCTTCCATTCTTGAGATACTTTACTAAGAAGAATATGTTCCAGCTTCATCCATGTAAAACATGAAAGAGGTACAGTCTCCATCTTTCTTTAAGGCTGCATAATATTCCATGATGCACATATACCACAAATTATTAATCCATTCGTGGATCAATGGGCACTTGGGCTTTTTCCATGACTTAGCAATTATGTATTGGGCTGCGATAAACATTCTGGTACAAATACCTTTGTTATAATGTGATTTTTGGTCTTCTGGGCTGACTAGGAACTTTTATACCTGCTGAATCAAAACTTCCATGTGTCTGCCTCCATTGTACAGGAAACACATTGGTTCTGAAAAGGACTAAGAGGCTTGCTGAAGATCAAACAGCAGGTAAGTGGCAAACTTAGGATGCAATTCTAGGTTTTCTGATGCCAAGGCCAGTGTTCCTTCTTCTACACTTTGCTCAACATAGTGAATTTGAAAGTGTTCCAGACAGAGAACCCAAACTCCAGAGGCCCGGCTAGGCCCTGGTTCCTCCACTGAGGATGTGAGGATAATGGACAAGAGGAGTACAAGACTCTTCCCAGATCTAGCCTTCTATGATTATCTGTGAGAAATGATCCAAATAAACTAGAAAGGGAAACTCAGGTGTGTAATTTTATGCTTCTGGCTTGTCAGTGGGTCTCAGTGGGGTAAGGGAAACCTGGCTGGATTCACGTAAGTGAGAAATGCATGACCAAAATGTGAGGACGAAAGGTCTTCAGTGCTGAAGGTATGGCAGCTGACTTAACAAAGACTCCCTTCCACTACAAACACACATAAATGCTGGATAAATACTTTAAAACTTTAAAATACATATCTGAAAGAAAACCAAGGCAATTCCCAGGAGCCAGAAACAAAAGGGAAATATAAACCCAGAGATGTAAGCTCCAGCTGACACGGGAGGGAGCAGAAAAGAATCAGGCCTGGATATGGACCCCACAGAAAATGTGGCTGTTCAGGCTGGAACTGATACCTCTTTTTAAAGCCGGGACTCTAAAAAATAAATCTTTCCAGGACTTGAAAGAGGAATTAGAAGAACTTTGTCTACTGCCCAAAGAAGCAACAGGAAGCAAACTATCTCTTCTGGACTCTGGATGGGAAAAATATATACATCCTGTGAAAAGCCCTCAACCTAACCTGGATGTGGAGTATGAATTGAAGCCATCTACATGTCCTGTGGATCTCAAGCAAGCTATTAACATAATCACTGGTCCAGGAAACTGCAAGAACCTAGAGAGAAATAGATACAAAACTGCTCAGTAGGGAATTAGCCACGATCCAGGGTACACAGGACTCTTTTAAAAAAAGGAAAAATAAAAGCTTACAGTAAATAATTACTAACCATATGATGAAAAAAAATATCAGGAAAGAGCATCTACTGATTTAACACATGGAAAAATAATCAATCCAAAAACTAGAAATAATGAAATCATCTGAAAGAGGCTGCAAAATAAATGCGTTTAAATTGATGCAATAAAAGAAAGGTATAATCAACACATCGAAATGACAGGACTCTGAAAAGCAAGCAAGGGATTTCAAAAATACTCAAATAGAACTCAGGGGCAGAGCCTATGGCTCAGAGGGTAGGGTGTTGGCCCCATACACGGAGAGTGGCGGGTTCAAACCCGGCCCCAGGCCAAACTGCAACAAAAAATAGCCAGGTGTTGTGGCGGGCACCTGTAGTCCCAGCTACTCGGGAGGCTGAGGCGAGAGAATTGCCTAAGCCCAGGAATTGGAGGTTGCTATGAGCTGTGATGCCACAGCACTCTAACAAGGGCAATAAAGTGAGACTCTGTCTCTAAAAAAAAAATAATAATAATAGAACTTCTAGGACCGAAAAGTATAATCATTAAAATTTTGAACTCAAATTCAGTAGCACATTAGATACATTCAAAAAGAATGAGGAAATGGGTCGATTGATTTGAGAAAATCATCCAAAATGAAATATAAAGAAGACAGCATAGAAAATTTCAAAGAAAGACTGGAGCTGGAATTACCGCAGCTGCTGACCCCAGACTTGCCCTCCAATGGATCCTCCTTAAAGGATTTAAAGTGGGGAAAAAAAAAAGAAAGAAAGAAAGAAAATATCAAAGAAAGTTTAAGAGACATGGAGGGTTGACCAACATACCCCACTCTAATCATCTATAAAGTCCAGAAGAGAATGGAGGGAAGGGGGTTAGAAACAACTCAAAGAAATAATTGTTTGGAAC